>QVOA01015951.1:0-84513 GCA_014825685.1 Pseudomyrmex cubaensis
TAATTAAATATTTAATGCACTAATTACCGTCGGCACGGAAAACACGATTACGCAGTGTGCAATTTAGTCGCTTTTCATGAAGGCAGTGATATATTACAGCTTCCAACTGCAAAATATCACTACGCGACTATTTACACGAATTTTTGCGAGCGTGAATTTTACGAGACGTACGTATATCGCGTCGTACACTTCGTATTAATTTGCGTCAGAGTATAAAGAAAAAGAGAGAGAGAGAGATAGAAAAAGTCAAACATAAAGAGTGATTTTACATGCATGTTAATGTTGTCAAACAACAATTCTCAAGTACGCTAATCAGAAACGATCTCGGAGAACAAAGAAAGTAAACTACGCAGAAAAAAAGCATCACTTTGCATTGCAAAAGCGTGTGGGACGTGAGATTGTATGAATACTTTACCTCGAAGCTGAGAAGTCCGCTGTGATCCTGGTCCAAAGTATTAAAAACGTAATGCGCATACTGGCTTATATTGGCTGCAAAGAAGAAACAAATATTCGCGTTACATTTTTTCACATCAATTTAACAAATTTCATTATTAATTCTAATTCTGAACCGTTTGGCACTCTAAAAGTGAACGGGTTACTGACGCATTTTATATTTGATTTTAAAGTATGCGAAAAATTCTAGCATATCTTCCTTCGAGTGCTTTAATATTTTGTTCCTCTTCTTCATCAAAAAAACAGTTTTGCATAGTTTATTTTTAAAAAAGTCTCGAAAAGTGCTGGACAAAAACAAAGACTCAAAGAATTAGAGTCAAATGTCATTAATGAAACACGTAACTGATGTGTGTGCGCGTTCGTATGTTTGCGCGACTGCTTTTTATCGGGAACCCTTGCACCCCTTTAATACGTACCACTGTTATGCAAATCTGAATTAAAAGAAGTTCTGCTTTAAAGATAAAAGTAAACAGATTGCATTTGAAAAAAGAACTAATGAATACAAATTGTAAACCGTTATCTCGGGATTTATCGCGGTGTCGTAATTCAACCGATTCGACTTTTTGACCGTGCGTCGAGCCAGATCTCTCTGTAACGTTCCTTTATTGTAGCGACCTCGGTATTCGATATCAGAGGTATAAATTTCACGTGCTGAGCTACACGTGCGGGTTTCAACCGTACCCTTAGGTCTTGCCGGAGGGCTTTTAGATAAGTATAAACATGTCCGTTTCTGATAAAATGTACATTTGCCCCCGAGGAAAGAGGTCTCTTCTCCGTCGCGTATTGTAGCAATTTTCGTAATTTCTTGAAGCATATTTTTTTTTTGGATTTTCAAGTGCGCGCGCGCGCACCTATAAATGTTCGATTTTTCTTTTTCCGAAACAAGAGAGAGCGCAAGGTTTGATAAAAACCGTTCGGGACGAACCTGCGGGCTTTAATTAAAACCTTGAATTTAATGATTACAGTGCTATTCCGCATTCTCGTGCTTGTCCAACCGTTCGATTTATTCTTAATTAACAAAGCGCGATAAATCAGCTCGCACAATATTTCTCTTGCAATTAAAGAGAAGCCAGTTGGATGTTTTGTTTTTGTTTTAGCGATACAAAGAAAGAGACAAAAAATAAAAATTTTTGATTGTGTTTTGATTTAAAAAAAAACTCAATAATCTCTATCCCATTTTCCTTCACAAAGACATTTAAAATTTTTCTTGTTGCGCAATCTATTTGCACACGCTTCGTGTTTTCAAAAGACTGCCCTTTAATACCGGCTTTAAATTCTCTTGTTCAACACATTTTTCAATACTTCGTGTATTTTCCGGAAGAAATTTCAGCTCGATAATACCGTCTTCGAACGGTATATACGGTTCGCGCAGAACGGCGGACATAAATTGCTGTAAATCGTGAAATATAGTAGGCACTAAAGACGGACGGATGCCTAAAGTCGTCTATTCCGTGAGAATGTTTTTTTTTCTCAAGGATTTTCTAGATCCGCCCGTAAATTCGCGTTTGACTCTCCTTTTACATCAAGGCGACAAACAAATCATGATATCCACGAAGCTGTACGTTAATAAAATATCCGCAGATAAAAAAACCTTCCTGCAGAAGTTTTGCAGACGACAGGAAGCTTTAAACGCCTCACGTTGTTACACTACAGGCAATTATTTATGAATGTATACACAACCAAAAACTTCGTTGCGTTTTTTTTAATTTTACATCATAACGCTCTTGTTAACGCGAATGCCTGTTTGTGTCATGAGAATTTTATACGACATGCGACGTACGTAAAAAGCGATGAAGTTTTTTTACTCGTGAATTGGTTTTTTTCATTTTATTTCAAATTGTTTTATTCTCTCGAGAGCAATTTCAGTTTAGTTTTTTCTTCAAAAATCAAAAAGAACTTCGAATTTGTTGTGGCTAAAACTTAAAGATGAACAAAATACAAACGCTTCAGGTAAAAGAGCGGATTATAAAATAATTAAATAATATTTTTCTTTTTTTAATACAAATCGAATTTTCTTTTTTTTTTTTTTTCGAGGAAACACGAGTCTTAATGAAATTCTAACGCGGCAGAGCGAGTAGATTTCAGTTGAAGAAATAATTTGAAACAATTGCAAGTCCGATTGAAGAATCTGGAGTAAATGTTAAATTGCAAAGTGTACTTGACGTTCCTGTATACGTCGTACGGACGGGGGAGTTCATTGATTTTAATTAAAACGCTCGGCGCGACGGACGTAATTTACGGAAACGCGCGAATTTTATCAAGTTTAATGCGCGGAACACGCGTTGCTCGTGGATAACCATATCTCTCATGCAAACGCAGAATAAAAGGTAACGTTTGAAACACACCAGTGCCATTTTGATCCGGGAATTCGTTACCATGGCTACATGCAACCGCGTTCAACCAAGGTCCCCTCTAGGTAGTTATCTCTGTAGTTGTTGTTGGATCGTTCTCTTTCTCTCTTCATGTCAATGCTCTTCAACGTCGATCTCCGCCGCTGCTCTCTCTCTCTCTCTCTCTCATCTCAGTGAAGAAATTTAAATCCGAATAAATTCGCGCGGCAAATAAATAAACTCCGGACGTTATATATGCGCCGATTCTTTTTCCCCAAAAATAAACGTTATGTTCTGGCTTTTACCGAATTCTTCCGCATCGTGGATTAAAAAAAAAAAAAAAAACAGATCACGCGATTCTGTGTTGTTTATTAAAAAATCGTGTCGATATAAAAAAAAACAAGAGAGAAAACAACAATGGGAACGTGTCGGCTATTGTTGTTAATTACAAATTCTGGGGGATTTATTAAAACCTGGTATCTGTGTCAGATACTGCGCGTTTAAAACGTCAACCGCGCGGCGAAAGTGTAATAACATATCTTTGAAGATATAAGCGTGCGCGAGTGTCGCGCTTTTCTCGCCGGGAAAAGAAATTCTTGCTCGGTTAACCCGAGCCACACATATAAAACGATATAAAACAGTAAAACATTTTCTCTTTCCCGTCACGCGGTCTTAAGCGGCAAGAAATATGTGACAGCTTTCTTTGAGTTCTTTTTCTCATCAATTAAAGCGATGGAAGGATGGAAAATACTTTAGTGAACTTTAAACTGTTATTAATTAAAAATATTGCACGTTTCTCACAGGTTGCATTAGGATAGAAATATGTGACGGCTATCTTCGATAGTTTTTTTTTTTTTATCAATTTGAGCGAGAAAAAGATAAAAAATACTTTGACTTTCAATTGTTAATTAAATATATTGCGTTTTTCTTTGCGTCACACCTCAGCGACGCACGGAAGAAATATCACTCGTGTACGCAAAATCTGAACCTTACCTCCTTGGGGAAAGAACTGCGAATAGATGCACTTGAAAGTTTCCTCCTTGACGACTCCCGACGGACATTCGGCCTTGAAGCCGCGATATATCCTCTTCAGCTCGTCCTCCGTGAATTTGGTCGCTCGACAAAGGCTCGCCAAAGAGTCTGGCCTGTATCTCGGTGTTTGCTCCTCCTCGTATTCCGAGTCTGCGAAAGTACAAAAGGCGGAACGATGTTCGTGTTAATCACGGAAAAAAAGAAATCGGCACAAATTCCTTTCCGCGTATATATCGCGAACCCGTCTGACCGACGGATTCCTTAACAAGATTAAAGAACTTCGCTGAAAGCTCAAGACGAAATGCTACACGTTTCACGAAGATTTCTATTCGGGACAAATTTACGAGCGGCACATTTATCAACGTGAAGTCTGTAAAACGGACAAAATGTCCGCTACCGATGAATCCGGTTTTACTTCGCAAAATGTGTATTTATACGAACTCAGATTTTTTTCTGACACATTAATCAAAAAGCATTAGAAAAATTGAAAAGGAAGTTTTACTCGAGTACTTTTTACGGTTTTTTGTTTAATAATTCGAAAACTAAAAAAACTTCGTATAGCTAATAATTTATTGCCATCAAGTGGAAAAACCGAACACATAAAACTCGTATCTAAAATCCCGGATCGGCGCACCTATCTTTCTCAGACGTTATTGCCGCGCTCAATAACTCGTTCATCGTTTTCCTGATACTGTATCTCGCAGTTCTAATTTTTTTTTTGTTTTTTTTTTTTGTTTTCAGTGTGCAATACATCACTCGACACACACGAGTATATAAGTCCGGATCCGATGACGCGTTTGCAATCGCGGGTAAAAATCTGAGATTGAATCGCAATGTACAAAACTCCCGTGTGCGATATTGCAATCGTTTGCAATTCGTCGCATCACCGTGAAAGTTCCGAAACAACGATTTGTTTCAGAGTTGGAGTTGCGTTTCTGTCTGTACGTTTTGGTTTTGTTAATTTACGTTAAGAAAATATTCACATAAAGTACAATACATTTCGAAGTTGTAATCGGAATGTTCCGGGAGCATAATTTTAGAAATGCGCACAAGTTTTCGCGTTATACGTTCAAATATACACATCACATACACACGTATACGTACGAGTTGGCGGAGTCCATTAGACTTCAGTGTCTATTGGGAGTTAACAATATTTACTTTATCTCTTCGCGCGAGAGATGCATTTGAGAATGAAGCATCTGGAGAACAAAGCAGTGCCAGATGGATAATTATTTCCCGTAGTTTATATGATTTTCGCACATTTTCCTTCGCGGTTGTACACCCGCTCGGGTGCAATAATAGTTTCCAGTGCGCTCTCTAGTGCATTAACGCACATCGATCGCGAAGTCTGTTCGTTGTAAAAATAAAGCAGAAAACGGAGAAATTGTCATCCTCCGGTTTGCGAAAGAAAATCCAAACAATGTTGTTGACGAAAACAGCCGACACGAAATTTTAAACATGAAAATAACTGATCACAACAATTGTACCGTGAGATTACATAAGTCGGTTGTAATGTACGATCTCCTTCGCACAGTGCATAATTGGCGTCTACTAAGGAACACGCGCCAGATGGAAATCCGGAATGCATTGTCGGAAATCCGGAATGAAGTTCATGAAGTTTCGCTTGCTCGGGAGACGTACGTGAGCAGCCGCATTACTACGTCTTATTTCCCACGGGACGGTTCTCTTTATCACGGAAAGAAATCCGTCGATCCTTCCAAAGAACCCGAACGTACGGAACGATTTTCGGAAAGCGCGAGACGTTTTTATGAAAGAGACGCGAACAGATGCGATAGTGTTTGCGACGAAATTCTGAAAATCACTTCCCTTTGTAACTCGCGAAAGCGATCAGTTCTATATCACGCGAGGCTCATGCAATATTTATAGGATTTCATTCGACGTCTCAGCGAAAACGTCGCGAGATCAAAGATGAGACGAACTTCCGAACCGCTTGCGACCGAGGGTGCTATACCGACCGGCTTGCGAGATATATATCATATTTCGCGCTGCAAACTAACGTCGCTTCAATTCCTTAAAACGTCGACGCTCGAGTGCGCGTTTTGTGTATTTCCTTTTGTATATTTGTTATTTTTGTGTGCTCTAAAAACAGCCTAAGACCAACTAAAAAAAAATGAAAATCTAGTTTTCGCAATATTGTTGAAAAAACATCGAGTTCACGTGATAACAATATTTTCGCGATGTGTTTTTAGAACCAAAAAAAAAAAAACGAATTCTCGTTACTTCAGGCGACATAAGTTCCAAAAAGTGATTTCGCAATAAATTTCTTTCGCATCGCGGAACACCGGCGTGTGCGCAGTGGAAATCGGCGCGGTCGCATCGTGCATACGGAAGATTTGGATTCAGAGCGGAAATTCGAAATATTTTTACGCCACCACCACGTGAAGCTTACGTTATGTTTTTCACCGGAAACCCGCGTGAAAGCTGGAAGAGAGAAAAGAGAGAGAAAGAGCAAATATGGTGTTGGAATTTAAATCGAATCGTCTCGCTCGATCCGACAGCACTGAATTTCTCAGATTCAATCTTCAGATGTGACATGAGAAGCAAAAGACAAAAAAAAAAAAAAAAAAAAAAAAAAAAAAAACGATCTCTCGAACAACGGCAGATGCTCGGAAAAAGAACATCTGGTGCGTATCTATGTTGAAACTACGATAATTCTCTACTGAGAATTTATAGCGACTGAATTAAAAAAAAATTAAATAAAAAAATTGAAAATAATAACGCTTCTAAATAAAAATAAATCAAAACTACAAGTATCTATTATGGAATCGTTATTGATGCTTTTTTTCGAGCAAAATATGAAAAATTTATAATCTGGTGTCGTTCTCGTTGTAATAGTTCCACTGACGCAACTTATCTCGGCTACGTAATTATTAATCACGATAAAGACTGTACACACAGCATATAAAATTAGGGCAGCGGCTTTTCAATATTAAGGAACCGTGGGACCAGCTCGTCCCTTCCCTATCGCAATTAACGATATTATTGCACGGAATTTCAAGTGTTCCTAAATTCTGCGCGCTATTATCTCCGCAAAATGACGGCCGAACAAAAGAAACTTCAAATTTAATCTCGATGATGCTGTTTCCGCACTTGTTTCCTTGTGTTCTCTCTCTCTTTTGTGTCGTATACTTTCTAAGCAAAAGGTCGGTTTGACCGAGCGTAAATAGGGTCAACGGCGAGGCGAACATCCGTTTCCATCCTACGTCTCATTCCGGATGATGGTCCGGGGGTGAGATGAAGACCCGAATCATGGACGGTCGGTGTCGTCCTCCCTTTCTCTCTCTCTCTCTCTCTCTCTCTCTCTCTCTCTCTCTCTCTCTTTCTCTCGATATTGGATCTGTGCGAGAGATGAAAGGCATTCCTCGCGGAATGCTCCCGTTGCCGTCGAACAAGCGGCCGCGCACGTTTTCGGTCTCTGATCTCCGTTAAAAGCTCCCGGGGTTGCTGAAGTTTCTCGTCGATGAACGTTCATCGACGGTGATCCCGCAGGAATCTATTGCACTCGCAAATTGAACGCGGGTATTTGACTGTTTATGAGTGATTCCGCAGAAACGCTTTCTTATACGAGTTTTCCTGGATTTTTCGCGTTATTATTCTGTATAAATGCGCCGGTTTTGTTTTTTAAATCCATTTTTTATTTATCCCGTAAATAAAACGTGGATTAACTAGCGAGAATATTATGTTCGCCTTGCACTTCGATTATAAATGGATTTAGAGAGGCAATTCCCAGCCGGTTCGCTTCGTATTTTTACACGTTAAAAGTTGAAAAACAAAAATCGTGTTACGATATTCGTGTCTTTAAGAACGAGCGAGATGGGATTTTACATAATCAGATTAATTTATGCAGTGTCTCGTTTAAAAATCTCCGTCTTTTTTTTTAAGGCCGGCCGCGTCGGAGAAGAAAATGCAATTACGTCCGAGCAGAACTTCTATTATTCTCGAATTTTATATGCGCGTTTTTACAATCCAGGCGCGCACGTAACAAATGACAAGCAAAATTTGATTCTATTGTTTATTATGCTGCAGTTTGTTTTAAACCTGAGCTATCGGAATTCGCACACGAAAGCTCAATTAACCGCGATAATTTACAAACACACAATCGATACCGTGTGTACATAGCTCGCGGATTAATTTATCAGCGAATAAAGTTACGAGTATTGCGCGACCGAGAAGCACAGTTCAGCGAATACAAATGTTCACGGGAATGCAGAGCATTTACGGTGTTGTATGCCCGACCTTCGCGCGCTGATACCGTTAGACGGATGACGCGATGTCGGTTCCAGATATTTCTCCCATAAATTTGTCAGCGAAAATGTAATTTGCGGATGAAACCGCACCTGTAACTGTATGAATTTTCATGAAGTTGGGCGACCCCTCATTCCGCCTCCCGAGATACATTGCGTGGATATCGCGTCTCCCGAGTGTTGCGTGATAAAAGGGACGACTTCGGCGACTATGAGCTCGGCGTGAAATATAACAAATAACAGCATCGACTGACTGTGCCGGGCAATAAGTGTAAATGTTTAACGAATGTTGAAATAAATTTCTCACGTTCTCGGTCTAATTCTTTTTCGCTTCGCATTTCTAAATAATTCATCGCTTTTCAAACATTTTCTTTTTTTAATCACATTATAAAAAATGTGAAAGAGAAACGAAGTTTCTGTCATTATCTTTACATTATCTGGTAAATTTGTTTTTTTAAATGATATACTTTGTAAAATTAAATATTTCTCGTCAAATATTACTTGTTTTAATCACTTTTATTTAAGAAATTTAACTTTCTAAAATTTTTATACATTTAAACGTTTTAATTTTGTATATTTGTCAAATACAGTTCTAGATGAGGATCGTAAATGAAGGATTAAAGCGTTTGTCACTTAAGCACTATTATTTAAGAGTGAAAAAGAATAGAGTTAACATTTAACAAGTCAATAGTTTTACATTCAACATCTGCTAACATCAGCCCGTAATTTATCTATCTATAAAAAAGGTTTTGTTTTCTGTCACACATGTCAAAATCTCTCAGCATAATACGGGTAATTATCTACATAATCAATTTATTATTTTATGCGCACACCGAGCGATTATGCGCAACATTATTCCGCAGGGATTGCGAAAATTTTCCGATGCATTATGCATCGCAAGTTGTTTTTAAATATATTGTTTCCGGAGCTTTTTATAGTTGCATTATGCATGCGTTGCAAATAAATTACAACTTGTTGTTGTGTCGGGAGGGAGAGCTATTCATCGGGTAGAAAAGTTCGCATACAAAATTCTCTTAAACGTATCCAAGCAATATTTAACGATAAAATCACGGGAGTTACGCCTATGCCGATAACGCAAAAACATATATACGTTACAACTTGTATCGATAAAAGTTAAATGAACCGGTCACCGGTAGGTCCTAATTCCGCACCGATTTATTAACGAGTCCGTGTGAAAAAGGTCTGTGAGAAAAAGCAATGCAATGAACTTTGCACGTAGAAAGCGAGCGCGTGTCCCTCGATACGAAAGAACCAGGAAGTATCATGCAACATAGATGAGACCGGGCAAGACATGTGAGTAGCGTGTGGAGCGTTGGTTGAAACGTCAGGGAAAACTCCCAAAGGCTTTCGCGTTTTCCCGAAGAAGCCAGTCATTTTGTCCTTCCAATAGAAAACGTATCCTATGCGCGAACTACAGTAACGTTGGTATTCTAGTCGATATACGAGTTCGTTCGTCTCCCGATACACCGGTCTGGTAAAATATGAAATGTTATTCTCATACGATACAGGACCCGAAATTGTGTGCGATTCCCGTACGGCTCCTTGATTTCCGAGTAATAGAAAAGTAGAGAGATTGCTTTCCACGCTTGCATTTTTTGCATATGTACATGTACAGGATGTCTGAAACTTTTTTACAAATAGCCAAAATGTAAAGATAGATTAATCTGAACCGAAAAAGTCGGTTCTATTCACGTATCTATTCACGTCAGTTCTATGTACGTATCTTTCTTGAAAGAAGTTTAATTATTTTGTAATTCTTTCTCTCGGCGAAAGTAACGTTCCAGAACTTAGAATCCTAGATACGTATCTACACACGTCCGTGCGACGATAACGTAATGGCTTCACACTGATAAATCTGGCAATAAATATACCTAGGGCAAATTTGACGCCGGTCCAGGCTTCCCTCACGTAGTTGATAAATCTCTTGTAGAGAGGCCTCGGCGGTCTCCTGCTGGAGGTTCCCTGTTCCTCGTCGCTCGTACCATCGATATCCAGCGTCGCCGGCGGCGGTCGTTCCACACCCGTCAGGGCGCCAGCCTGATTCCTCTCGGCGAGTATGTTCACGACCTCAGGTGCAACGCCTTGCGGTGTGCAATTCGCGGGGGCGACGCCGGAACCGAAGGGGCTCGCGCCGCCCCCGCGACCTCTGCCGCGCCCGCGACTTCCGCGGCTCCAAACAGTACCGCTGCCTTCGAAGACGCAAGCACGTAATCAGGTTTCGATGATTCGATTTAGCGAGCGGTGGATAGTTTTTCTCTTTTTTTTTTTTTTTTTTTTTTTTTTTAAAAAAAAATTTCGATGTTACAAACAATGTTATCGCAACCGAATTCTCACTTGGTCGAATAAAGAGTGATTTTTTGGACACGTTCGAGTGTTTCGTTTGCTCGGAACACGCGTTCTACTGTGTGACACAAAAATACGCTGACTTTCAGTTAAAAAAAAAAGAAAATTCCATAAACTTAATTGTACCTTTTAATTTTTAATTGCGTTTACGACTACATTGCGCTCTTGAAAATTTTATAATACCCTATGTAATATAACGAAGGGAAGTGGTTGCGACATGAAATATAGATGTCCGCAAGAGAACCGTTTGCCATAAATAATGTATAACGCGAGTGGACGTCACATTCTGCGCGTAGATAATTAATTGGGAAATTGGAGAGAGAAATTCTTACGTAATAAATTAAAATGAGTTTAATATAACTTGATGTACCAAAATTGCTTGTTGTTTGCGATAACATTATTGTAAATTATTACTCTACTATATTCTTCCATTTGTTTCACAAGACAAAATGTTAAATTTTTTAGATCGTCAAATCTCGCTGTTAAACTACTTTATAAATAAATTAACAGAAATTACTTATTTACGGAGTTTCAAAAACACTTGTTGCAAAATTCTTTCATTGACTTACAGTACGAGCATATTCTCGTACCTTCTCAGATCTTTTCAATCGTGACGGAAAAGAATACCTTGTCTCTTCTTATAGGAGGGGAGCCCCACCACGGGGCCATAACCCCCTGCGCTTCCTGCGACAGAAGAACTGATGGTGGCAAGGCAGGGAGCACCCTGACCGCCACCAGTTCGACGTTCCAAATCACGGCGTCTGCAACCTCCCCCGTCACCACTGCCACCGCCACTCCCGGCGGACAACACCACGACGAACCCAGAGATACGTTTGCGCGGCCTTTCCTCCGCGGAGCCCCTTCTTTTCGACGAGGGCCCCGCTCGTGTGCGCCGTCGGAGTCGCCACAGGCTTTCTCGGAGTACTCTGCAAAGCCATTTCGCTCAAATTGTCATCCTGGGAGACTTTTCTCATCCTCTATATTCCCTCGCTTTACATACGTAACCCCCCAACTTTCTCGTCTTCAATTATCGTTATCTTTTGTGTTCCCGTTTGTTGTTGTCACGTTTTACTTTGTTTCTAACCACACAAGTTGTAATTTTACACTTAACGCGAACTTCGTCACAAATTCGTCGGAAATTTATTTCGATATTACGCGCGCAACCGTATTAGCTAAGTACGTAAATGCATTACGTACTTAACGTTAAAGTACAAATGCGTCGAGAAGGGGTGGGTATCTATCCCATAAAGACGGATATAAACATCGCGAGCTATACTGAATCTTTACAAGAGAACTGAGTGGTGTATACAGATGAGATGTTTTGTATGTTTTGCCGCGGCACCTCTGCCACCGCATCGATTTCTCTTGCGTCGCGCATACAAACGCGCGTTGTCGGCGAATTTTCTTGCGCCTTTCCCGCGCTTTCCCGTCCGTTGCCGCTAAAAGCGGACTTTCCGACCGGATACACCTGCACCCCTCGAAGTCCACGCCAAATGGCCGACAATTTGCAAGAGCCGCGATCTCAAGCGGAAACATCTTTTCGCCCGTGAGAATTTTACACAATACTCTTACACAATTCTCATGGACAAAGCACTGTCTTTCCTATTTGATATTTTTTCGGATATTTAGGGCAACTGTTCCAATGATCGGCCAGATATTTGTTAAATAAATAATTATAATCTGCTATTTTACATTTTTGTGTGTAAAGTTACAAACTAATATTTAAAAACACATCTTAAATAATACTTAAACCATTGAGTTTAATATTTAAAAATCTAATAATTATTTCTTTAATAAATGTGTCTAGCCATTGATATACGTCCGATTATTGGGACAGTTGTTTTATTTATTTTTTCTACATACACATATAATATGACTTTTCTATGAGAGAAAAGGTTTAGAAATAATATAAAAAACACAGAGAAAGATTTCGTGCGAGAATTATATACTTGAATGCTCACCCTGACACGCGTGTAAACACGTCGCCTATTCTCTTCAGGAGTAAAAGATTCAGAACAATACCCACGATATCCGTGGACCGTAGTATGGTGACCTACGATTTATTTAGTAGCTCGGCAATATGTATATTGAATCATGCATGCGGTTTTTTCATTCCCACGTACTGGATCTTTATTGCGCAAGGCACACAATAAAATCTTTTCTCATTCAGGGCTTAGAGCGTCGACGCGCGAAATCCCGGACGAGATCATAACGTCCTGGTCTCTCGCAAAAGTCGTAGTTGGTTAGTGTGCTGTGAGTCGCGGTTGTGTTAGTATCTGAAACAGGCAAAGAAGAGACACATGCGTTAGTTTCGTGCGCGAAATTGCGGAAGTTCCGAGTGGCGTGCACACGGGACGTATTGCGTATATAAAAAAAGGACGCGGGGGATGAAAGAGAACCAGCGGAAAATACAATTTTTCGGGCGCGAAATATATATATATATATACGTTTTTTTTTTTTCAGCAAATGTAAATGGCAGTAATTTGTTTCCCATCTTCTTTCGCAAGCTTTCAGCGGAATAATCGCAACTGTGTAACTAGTTTTCTAACTAACAGCGTCGAATCAATTGTGCGCGACCTCTCGTTTGGGGTCGGATCGAAGAGGAATCAAGAGTTAATGAGTTCATTTTTCTAGATTTAACGCGGACTGCCGCGTAATGACCGCCTATAAATCCGACGTGGCCGGCTGATCACGTTCAGGCGAGATTAGTGGCATATAGAGAATTTTCGATGTAAACGCGATCTTCTCGAGACCGCAATTGCCTCGATCTTTGTCTTAAGTAGGATTCTGAGAACTGATTGCGGCACGTCGACAATTAACGATGCCGCCAATTGCGGAAATTTACGTCGAGGTGCATTGTGCGCTTTACAGCCCTCGCGAGCAAGTTCGCAAACACACCGACCGATGTAAGGGTGGCTGGGTGATAAAATGGCTACCAGATCGCTCGTAAAGTTACTTGTCCCGCTTGAACGAAGATCTCTCTCTCTCTCTCTCTCTCTCTCTCTCTCTCTCTCATCTCTCTCTCCGGAAATGCCTTGAAGCGTGGAACTTTGAAGCGCCATGTGCTTCGTATGCACATGCGAGCTCCGCTTGACTGCAAGAAAACGATGATCGAGGATTTGCGAGAATATATAAAGACGCGAGGGTCGGTGAATATCGTATAATAATTTTCTGAGAAATTTGCTGAGACGAAAAACTCCCGAGGAAAATTCGAATCTGTCGTTTCTGCGATGGAAAAGCAAAAAGTAAATAAAAAAAGGAAATGACATCGACGCCGTCTCACTTGACTGGTTACCAAAGCCAATAATACGGAGAGTCTTATTTTTCCGTCGAGAGAATTGACTTTTTTTATGACAATTATTCGAAATAATTACGCGCAATCGGTCTGTACGTATTTGCAAACCATTATATTTGTTTAACAAACCCGAAAGCCGTGCATCTGTAACGTCGTTAATAAAAGTTGTCGATGGCGCGATCGACTCGAACTTGATAAAACCGTAATCAATTTCGCGTTATTACCAAGTAGACGGTCGGGGCAACCGACATCGCCATAACTCTTCGCGATATCGCGAGTGGGAAAAAGAGAGAAAGAGAGAGAAAGAAAAAAAATGCAAAATGAGAAATAAGCTTCTTCGTTGCTCACAGGATTGAGTTTCGGTTTCGCGAGTTCGGAAATCTTCGTAAAAGAAATCCGCACTGAAAGAGAGAAATGTTTCCAAAGTCTGTGCGCGCTTCTTACCCTAGAAGTATTATTCATCGCGTGATAGTTTCTTAAAAGCGGAAATGGACTTGTGTGTGTGTGTGTATGTATCTTTGCATATACAAGAAAACCACCCAGGATTGATGTTTATATCTCTCTGAGTTTTGTACGATCCTGTCTGGGACCTCTCTGTTTTTTTTTTGCTTCCTTTGTTGTCTTCTTTTATATCTTTGTAGCATTACGGAGGACAGTTCCACGTGTAACTCAATAAAATATGAAGACAAATAGAGTATATCTTTTCGAAATCCTTCGGTTAGATTCTCCGGGAGAGGTAATACGAAAATGGAAGCAAGAAATATTACATATACGTTACATTGTCTCCGCGCGAAAAAGATTAAATTTTGTATACGCAAGTGTGTGCGTATACGCAAAGACCATAAATCTAATGCGTGTGGGAGATACGTAAAACATTTATACTTGAAAAAGTCTTTTCTCCCCACAAGAAAACCCCACATTCATATGTTCGCGTAACCGATGACCTATTCACCTCCTCCCCCCAAAGAAAAGCTTATCGAGTTCCTTTACCGATTACAATTTTTCTTTTTCACTTCTTTCTCCTCTCCTCCTATGTTTTATCTCTCTTCATACATTTATTTTATCTCCGATTTAACCGAGTTTGTCTGTGCTCACGTATGTAGAATTCAAAGGCAGGAAAAAATGTGGCCGTGATGTGGCGGAATGAAGAACCCTTACATGTGTTGAAAAATAAATATGTGTGTATTGCGTGAATATATGCGAAATCTTTTTAAAATATGTTCTTCATATAACCAGATAATAATAAGCAGATAATACAAAATAAAACGCACGTGGTGAAATTAAAATACATATATAATTGTTAAGAACGTTATCATTTGTTTGATAACGAAATATACAGATGACAAATTTTTTTTTATCACATCGATAAATAACACTTGATAAAAATAAGACTTGTACTGTAAAAACGTGACGCGCAACTAAATTTCCACCAATTATTCCGCGTCTAAATGTATCGATCCGCTTCTACCAATTTGTTAATCAAACAACTCTTGGAGTTTGCTGATCTAGAACAACTTCTTCTGCTCGTTATAGACCGAAGTGTACAAAATCAACTTTTCTCCGCTAGGGCAACCATCTCTCCACGTTTTCTCTCTCTAGGTTTTTTACGACAATCTTGATTGGCCACTTTTCTTTTCTTCCAATTTTCGTTCTCGTCTTTTCGATCCTCTTCGATACGAAGGGTTTCACCAGGATCTTGTGTGTCGAAATAAACCAAAAAAGAGAGAAAGTTTGCCAAAATAAAATACGATGAAAACCACCAAATCAAGAGATAGACTTTTTGCAAACAAATCAGAATTTCTCTACTGACTTTGCGCAAAGCGCAGATCTTACGAATCTGTTTGACATTAAACATTTTCTTGTACAAATCATAATCTCACATATGTTTGTTATATAATACAATTAGAAAATTTTTTATGTTAAGGAAAATGTTATTTTTATTCTTAGTTAAATCAGTTTTGTGCGCACATAAATATAGATATTATATATATAAAGTAATTTATAAAATAAATCCTGTGAAAAAAAAGTCAGGTAAATAGAAATATTCGCTGAGACGACGTTAGATAGAAAGGAGAACGCATCCTTGCAGGAGGATTACTTTGCGCGCTTCCGGATGACGTGCTCCGGTGGCGACGTATATCGCATTACATTATCCCGACGGTTCTCGTGACGTCAACGCATTACACAGACGTGCGTCCTCGTGTCAGATAATCCGAAATAGACTTAGTACCTATAATAGATCACATCTCTGTATCCTTGTTGCGCGGCACGTTGGCCTGTCTGCTCGCATTTTGGCGTGCCCTCAGTAGCGCCGGTCGTCACGATAAATCAGGCTTTAAACTCCTTTATATACGTGTTTCGGGAGACGAAGTCGACTCGTGCGGCAAGAGTCCCGGGACCAAACTTTCTGTCTCTTGCGCGCGACCGAGAAAGTCAGGAAGACGTTACTTCCAACAAATCTTCCGCGATCGTGGCGGCTTTCGTGAGGGGGAGAGAGAGAGAGAAGGGTCGGTCCTGACTAGAGTGGATAGAGAGCCAGGAAGAGACGGGCCTATAATTTTCAAGAGACCTGTCTCGACGACAACAAAGAGATACCGCGCATGTATGTGTGTGTGTGTGTGTTGTTACCTTGCGGCACGATTTACATCGCAGATACGTCTCGTTGCATGTTGTAAGTTACGCCGTACACGGTAACGGGTTTCGTCGAAGCTGCTCCCGCGCATAAATTAGTCCACCTCGAAACGCGAAGCACACCTCGACCCGCGGGATACATAGCTCGGCGTGATCGCGCAAAACCGTCTTCGCCGATCGACGTTGTTCGAGAAAGAATCCCTTTGGGAAATACGAGCGTCCATTATCATTCTCCGTCTTCTTGCAAAACTTGCGCACGGGAATAATTTATCTCGAAATTAACAAGAAGCTCGAAAGTGTTCGGAACGTCTTTTCTAACTTTGCGCGACTTTCTTTAAGCATCGCGTATTAAACAGGGTAAACGTAAGTAAATAATAAACGCGCGTTTTCTCTTCTGTTTTTCAAGATGATTTGAATATGTACATTATAAAACGACTCGTTAAAGAGAAGAATGAGATCGTCAAACATTCAAGAAGAAAACAAGATTATCTCGCGTTAGGGGGTACGCTAGAAAAATATATCACTTTGTTAAGTGGGATTTGTGTGTCACGAGACGTTATAATCGCACACACCGTGTACATATCAATTCGATTGAACAGCTCGTATCAGACGCGTAGTATATCCGGGCAATCTTTGACAATTCCATTTAAGCTTAATAGATTGAACAGTTCTTCCTTCGGGGAATTGGAAGTGCACAAAGCTTTGCACGAAGCAGTTCGAAGCTTGGTGAAGCTCTCCCACATTGCCTTCGCTGTTCGTCAACGCGTGTACGCTCTGTCCTCGCTCATTCGTCATTCGTATTACGAAATTCAATCTGGAGCAAAATCAGTTCTGTTTCCACCAGATTGCGGATCATCCAGATTTTCCGGAGAGCAAAATCGATTCCCGATGCGAGAAAGAAATAAAAATTCATTTCGATACAATACTACCGCGTAAACCAATAACTCCGGTCTGCAAATTTAAACGTTTTCTGTCTGTCGCTTTAATGCGGAAGGATTGATTTTTTTAATAGACTTTCCACGCGCCGAATTCGAGTCCGGAATTAAAACATTCATAGATAACGTGATTTCGAGAACATAGCACTATTTCTCTTGTTTATCGCCAATCAATTTTTCTCCGTCGCGATGCGCAATCTTTGTCTTTTGAAACGAGTCCTCGTTTGTTAATAATCTTAGTTATATGTACGAAGTGAGGCAATAACTTTCTACCAGAAATATCTCCGCTATTTTTAGAGATATGAAAATAATGTAATTAAGCACGAAAGTTGTATGGTATCAAGAGAGCAATAATGTGCGAGTAATAATTTTTTTGTGGATATCTTATCTATATGCGTCTCTGAATTCACAGAAAAATGGAAGCTGGTACCTTTGAATCTTCATTGTTCAATGACAAAAGAATGACAATGAAGAGAGACTCATTTTAATAAAGTAACAAAAGTCGCGTTGATCAGAGTAATTTGAAAGAATCGTTTTGTTTTTTTCGTTGAACAGTTAATAAAAAAGTTCTCCCATTAGGTCGATGCGTTTCGCGTAATGTTATGGAAGATTGAAACATATCCGGCGAAGTGTATATGTATGTATCATGAATATTTTAAAAATACTTTTTCGCCTTTCAGCATGCCTCGTGTAGAAAATATGATAAAATGCGATGATAAAACGGAACTGGTATATGAAAAGAAGGTAAAAGCACATCGCGGATGCACGAAGGAAAGAACGAAAAGGAACTTCCACGGGAGTATTCCTTCGGTACATAAATTTTCTCGCAGGTCAACTGGCGAGGACTACGAAAGGGCGGCGCTGTGTGAAAATTTAAACATCCCCTCGGTTTACGCTGTTTACACGTGGATGTATGGAGTTGAAGAATGTGGTTCGAGTAAATGAGGAAGAAAAAAAGGGAGGGAGAGAGAGAAAGACCAGTAGTATTTTCCGTGCTTAATTTCGCGGTTGAGAAAATCTCGACGTGACGATCTTGCGATATGCCTGCCGGCTTGTCCGAACCAGTGTGGATGCCTTTCATCCGATATTGGAAAAACGTATATTAACTCTTAGAAAAGATATAGTTTTATTCCCCCTTTTGTATCAAAATAATAATAACAAGAGAAGCTAATTTGAAGGAAATATACATAACATACACATTTTTATTATGCAATATTTTCCATTATTTTTGTAATATTTAAAGTAATATTAAAAATTTAATATTCAAACTTATAAAAAGAAAAAAATTAGTTGTCTCTGTTATTATATAACAGCGCTGTTTTTTTACAAAAGATATAAAAATTTGTCAGAATTTTACTAAAACTGATTACAAAGAAGTTCCATACGACATGTCTGAGGATTTTATTTTTAATCGATGTCCGTATTAACGAGAAGAAGGTCGCTGAGATATTACTTTATTCTCGAATCGATCCCTTTTGCATGGACCCCTCGCGTTGTTTCGACCGAATAAAGTTACAAAAATAGATTACGGTAATCGAGAAGCTCGAAACTTGTTGGAAACTTCTTGTAGTAGACAGATTCAGATATTCACATCTCTCGAATATGCTGTTCAAGTTTCAGGTTTTGAATATATTTTTACTTTTACATTGTGATATATTTCAAGAGGCAACTTAATGTTTTATGCTATGAGATAATATATATGTGTGCGCGCGTGTGCAATATAAAATATTATATTAATTTTTCCCAAATTTACACACACATATGACATGAAAATATAATTAAAGAAATCAAAATTATGCGAACCGGAAGAGATAACTGTTTATATAATGCGCGTATATTATAGACCAATTATACTTTATTAAATAAATATAACATCTTTAAAGCAAGCATATTAGCTAAATGCCGCGCGACGCTACATTTGCATTAGAGATGTGAAGATGAGGATCGCTATAATTTAATTTACGGGTTGTAATTTGCAAGGGCTCTAATTTACGGGTTTACTGTGTGTTAATTACACAACAGAGACTCAAGCTTGTGTGCGCTAATTAGGCCGTTGTCAAATTATGGGATGTAATTATGTGCTCCGCGTAAACTTAAATCTTGATGACGTTTTCTTGTTGAATCGAGAGAAAATTCAATTTTCTGAAAAATCTAAAGCACACATCTTAAATGTCCCCTTTTTATCTTCATCGATCGGAGTCTTTGTCTGCAATTGACAAGATGTTGGTAATGGAAGAGAAACGTTTACGTGTGCTCACATCGCAAGGCAAGTTTTTCCTTTGCAAAGGTTCAAGCGCGCGTTGATTTGTGCAATGCAAATGTTTCGAAAATTGTAGGCGCAGAATCTGTCACAACTCTCGGCGATGATAATATAATAATTACTCGTCCGCAGTGGCTAAATGCGCTAAATGTCGCTTGATCTAGTATTCGGTGCCAATCCCGGTCTAGCATAACTCAATATTGGCCGGCTCACCGCCATTACGTGGTTCAACCATTAGAGTCTTCGTCCTCGATTATTCTCCAGGCCATCGCAATTTCGATTCTCACCTCGATCGATCTCCTCTCGAGCAGGAAATACGGTCATCCTGTTAACTGTCTGTCACGCCTGACGCTTGGCGGGGTCTCTACCATACCACGACAAAGACAAGAGCGATCTTTAGTGATTTTACAGGCCGTCCATATAATTGCAGTCATTTGAGACGTAATTCAATTTTATCTACCACGTCATTCTCTGGCAAATTGTGTTTTTAAACACATCGTAACATAACAAGCATAAACTCGCGAACGCAACGATGTTTCTTTAAATTTTGCGATCAGTTGAACATTTGAATCAATATTTTCACATCTGAATCGTTAAAAAAATCTTATCTCTTGTTCGCGTTACTCGCGTTATTCGCATTATTACGCAGTTTTTTTGCATCTTCATTGATGTACTTATACTATTACTCACAGAACAGAGAGAACGAGATTATAAACGAGAGATTACACAATCACGTCCGCCGGGAAACCAAGCTGGATGATGAATAACTTCGTGGAACTGCGCTTAACGTTCCAAGAAATTACTGCATTTGCCAGAGTGTCTAGAAGGTGCAATAAATATGCGAACGCGAAGATCTCCATTGCCACACGACGTTACTTACAGAAGTCGTTATTAACACCTTCGTTTCTTTGATTTCGTCGTAGAACAGTATTTTAAACGTAAAACTTTAAGCGAGAGAGAAAAACAAATTTCATTTTTCAAATTTAATTACACAGTTTTATCAATTACTTTTCTAATTTAATTAATTCATGTTGACAATAAGAGAATGAGAGATAAAATATCTGTGATGTATTTACAAGTTGTGTATGATATAACGAGGTATGAGGAGTAATACGCATTGTGGATAAATAGCAATTAGTCAAAATGTGCTCTTGGTTATACAATTTATCGGCATGAGCTTATCCGATATCGTCCACTTAATATGGAGATATTACAATGGCAAATATATACATTTTGTGTACATATAGAACGAACAGATAAATCGATGTTGTTGAACTACGCGTCAAAGGTAGAGAAACGAGGAAATGTATTTTGAAAGCCAATGCAACATTTTATGGGGAAAAAAAATGCGACAAAAATGCCTAAGCCAGCTGGTGTTTTCCATTTTATCGTAGATTAACGAAATCCATTGCAACAGGTAGAGCACAGTTCCTCTAGGATATTTACCGAATGTTACCGGATTATATCTGGTTGCAGCTGCGAAAACCGGGCAACTACATAAGATGTCACGGTTTACGGAATAATGGCCCGTGAAACGATAATGGTGTTATCAGCAGTGGAACAATCGAGCGGTTATTAGCGTAATGCCGGAACAAATTTATTGCACCTTAGTTTAAGATCATTTGCATCTTTTTAAATTTTTTGATGATATCGCGCATTAATTTCGCGTTTTACAATTGCAGCAAAGTCTTATCACTATATTTCGACAAAAATCATTAAGGTAGTAATTAAAATAAAAAAACTAAAAAAATACCATAAGTGAGTTCTTCACCTAGTACAATGTAGTTTAAAAAAAATTTTAATTAAGCTTTTTCTTGGTTGTAATTTTGTATTGACGTCACAGAGTGGATTGTTATTGCTGCAACGAGTCATTTTGCTAGTTGGCACGGTGTGCATACACGCGATCGATAATTAAGAGTACACTTAATTAAGTCAAATTAGAAATAACGCGTAGATCGTTAAATTACACGCGTGCCGCGCTCATATTTAGTTTATTCGCGCAAAACGATATCTTGCATTGTGTCGCTGCTGCGTACACGCAGCGGCGCAGGTTGTTCACGGTGCACTTAACGAGCCAATCAATAAGGGTAGCAATCGGAAAAGGCGGAAAGAGATACACAACGCATTCAACTAATTTGATAGATATATATATATGTTGTTAATATCTGACATTTAAATGATATATTTTGTACATGTCATTCAATTACGGAAAACGAGTTATAAGTTTATTAAGATGATTAAGCGAAACACATCGAAGCTCATCACATTTTAATTAAATGACATCTACTCGATAATATGCGTTTCAGCTACGGAGATAGAGTATATGTACCTGCGATGAGAAAATTATCACTGAACTGTAATTAGTTCGTTTGCCTGCGAATCAATTGCGTAGAGAAACAGGATATTGTTTATATCACAAGTTTATATTTATACGACAGATGTGCACATATATATGAGGTTTGAAAGTTACGGTACTTACACGCGTAATACACGCGTGGACACGCGCGCGAACCAATACAGTATCCTCGCATGCTGTAATAAAAAGCGACGACGGCTGAGCTCGTAACTAGGAAAGTACTTAATAAAAAGTAACTTTATTATAGCGTTTTGAAAAGCTCTCGAGGTCGGTTGCAAGAATATGCAATCAAAAATAAGGGGTTTAAAAAACTTCACGTAATTTTTACATCCATGACCTCAACAAGCTAACACTACCATGTAATGCGCTGCTTAAAACTTTACAACTTTTATATCTTTTTTATTCATTTTGTACGCACACACACACACACACACACACATACAAATATGTACATATACACAAGTCTCAAATATTAATAAGTTATTAGACATCGAGAATTGGATTTATATTTTTAATTAACTTATTGTTAGTTTGTTTTTATGCGTATTGTGTGCGCACGTGTTCACAATATTCAATTAATTAAAACTTCACTTTTTACGCGTCTGCTACTTTACAATTTGTGTTTGTGTTTGTTTTCTTCCTTAACTGAAAATCGACTTTCTTTTGAGACCAAGTTGTTCTTAATTGTATCACTTTGTATAAATGGAAATTGCTAAATGAGATTCGAAAAGAGCGCGAGTAACACGATGATAGATCTCTGTAAATCGTTTCTCTCTCTTTCTCTCTCCCCCTTTCCGCGCTCGCTCATTCCACCACGTACTTCGATAACGTGGAATTACATTCTTCCGCGAGAAGGAAATGCGGTCTGACGTACTCGAGAGACCGCACACACACACACACGTCCTTTCTCGCGCTAGGAAATTTTCGTAGTCACTCCGCGCGGCCGGAGGATCGATATCGCTTTGCACAGTTTCATTATCAAATCCGATAAATTGCAATTTCCTTAGAAATTTCGGCGAAACTCAATCGCGGAGCGGAGCGAACGAAACGTTTTTCGTTAATTACACGTTATTACAACCGCTATTATTATAAAGTATCCGCCGCAACAAAATTGCACGAAATTCATTCGCGAAACTGTATTATCGCGAGTTGACCTTTTCGACGTGTTTCGACTCAGCGTGTTTAAATTTTGCATCTATTTTTTGAAGCTTCTCTCTCTCTTCATATATACATTGACGCAAAGTGTCATATCGTGTACGGAGAAAGCTTTCAGATGATTTCCGAGAATACATATCGCTGTCATATTCGCGGTCGCGTTAATACGCAACGCATAAATATCGCGCGGTATCGCATATGCGAATATCTTCTATCTTTCACCCGCGGGGGAGACTCTTCACAATATTTCGTCGTTGCAAAAATTTCGCGTCGTCGCGAGACTGTGCTTGTGCAAATTTATAGAGGCGCGCACATTAAAGCCAACCCGGGCAGGCAGCGGTCGTATGGCTTCTCACGTTATCCAATAGTTTCCCCGTCGGGAGTCCTGGCAGGACTCGCGCAGTATTCGCGCGGAATGCAATTCTAGCGATGAATGCAATAAGCGCGGCAAAGAAAAGTGCCATGTTTGGAAAACTGCGGCGCGGAAATGTGTGTTCTAACGGCACTTTCCGCGCGGATATCTGCGGCGCAGAGGTTTTTATAACAACGGCGAAAAATTTAGGAGCCGGATAATAATCTGCACGTTGAATTACATATACGTAGCTTATCCCAGATTTCTGTTCTCTCGACCACTTTCCGCTGCATGAGCTCTCGAGCCAATTTAAAACGCGATTCTTCTGAAAACGGTAAAATCGATCGGAAAGAACAAATTCACAACGAGATATCTGCGAGATCTGTGCAATTTCACAGTAAAATTAGGTGACACGCTTTTAGACAATGCGTATACATAATTTTTTTTTAAATTTATGATGTAACTCGCTGCTACGTTATTAACTAATGTTCCAACATGTGTGACCAGCTTGAAAAAAAATTAATTAGCAAGACCTACACATATTTCACATGCTGGCGAAATGATACTCGACTCGTGCATACGTATATACTTACCGTATATTTTATTAATGTAGTTTAATTTCATATTTTATAAATCTCTATGTGATTCGCGTTCGATATTAATATCATGAAGTAGCGCGGCAACAAAATACAATTACGATAATTGTAACATTATTAATGCAGCTCTCGGACTTGTAATGAATAATTAAATTTCGTGAATCCAAATGTTGAAAAAAAATTCACAAATATATATCAAGGCTATTTGTAACAACAGCAATAAAAAACCTCGCATTTCCTCCGCGACGTCTTAATGATGCTCCGATCACAAGGTGTTGTGTGTTATATCTAAGTCGCGCGTAAGAGAGATCCGCGTAAGAAAATCACAGTTTGCAAAAAGTAGAACTTTCGGTTCTCGCTGTCATTTTAAATGGATATAGGTCAAACCAATTGGAAAGCTGCCAGATGTGTGTGCTTTGCAAAGTTGTGCGGACGATCCTTGTTCATGCATTGACAAGGAGGCTTTCCTTTCACGTGAAAGACGTGACTGCAATATCTTAATTTCCTCATGTATATTTCAAACAGTTTTATCGCAAAAATAAACCGAATAAATATATGTATCCACCAAATACATTTCTTTTAGCTTGCACAAGAGCTATTCGCACAAACTACGCTCTACACACACGACCGCACACACGGAAAAATATAAAAAGATAATAGACAAGGACAGGATTATTTTTATTTTATTCTGTCGGATAACGGCAAGTTTAACATCGAAGTGGGAAGGAAACAAATGAGAACAGAAATTGAAGAAGACTCTCTGACATTAAAAAATGTTTTCTACGTAGCGGTTATCATTTCTCTACGTCATTGCGAAGCATATTTTTTGTTGTTTTTATCAAGAATAATTACTTGCTACGTGAAATTGGTCTTTTTCTGGGACGTCATTCCAATACATCAAAAACTAGTCGGAAACGAACGATCGTTGTCAAAAAAATAACAATCTGCCGACGGATAACGATTGCTGAATGATTCTGCAATTTACAACTTCGTTTGTAAACGGAAGACAGAGATGATTCCGGTCGAATTACATAATACGTTCGAAATTCTGAGAGAGACGGACGAGATAATATTGAATATACGAGAGGTAATATTTAATTCATTCAAGCAAAATACAACGCGCAAGAGCTAAAATCAACCTTCATGTATCACATCGCTAATAAACCCTCGCTCCCCCGAGGGAGTTTGTGTTTTCCCTCTCTTGAATTTACATAGAGCAAACATTATCTGTGAACACACGATTATGGTCGGGTTTCATTTGCCACGTGGCGCCCGTGGAAGAGTTTCATTACACAGCCGCGGGAAGTATTATGAATAAGGTAACAAAAAGCACACGCGTGTGCACTCAAAGAGAGATAATAATAAGCGATATTAAAGATTAGACGCGGCTGGTACAATTGTAAGTACATTCGTTTAAGTCGAATAAAATAAGATCAACATATTTCCGCTGCGACACGAACTCTGAGAAAAAGAGCAAAAATACCTAAACAACAAAAAGAAAAACAAATCAACTTTCGACATGTAATTCGGTTTCAAATATTGTTCTTCATATTTTTAATAGCGGTTACATGTAATACATGTTACATATCGAAAGCAAAACGCGTCATTCATTTGCGCGATATTAATTAAATATATAGCGTGCGCAAACAAATAACACAAACGAAACAAACCGACATTGTAAATAAATCAATATTTCGAGAGGAGACGCGCGCATCACGCGTGTTCGCGTATCCCATAATATAATTTCACAATGTTCTTTATTTTGCAATGTGGATAATGCGTTTCTTCCGCGCGATTTTGTTCGTTCGAGAGAGATTGTAATATCAAGTTCGATTTGCGCGCGAAAATCGATTCCGACCGCGACAAAAGAGAGAAAAAAAAACGGACGTACTTTGATAGCGCGCATCCACCGCGCGGGAATGGGGGTTTATCGTGTGGGTGGAAGAAGAAATGAAAATTCCCGCGTTTGAGGAGGAAGGCGACCAACGCGGCGCTTCGCAGTTGAGATGCTCGAGAAAACAGACAATTTAAGTTCTGCGAAATGACTCGCAAACCAGAAGAAATTCGTCTCCACAGAAAAAAGGATATAAAATTTCGATATTTGCCGTTCGCTAAAAGCGAGTTTATACGCGGTGAATTAGGAAATCTGCCGTCGGCGATGTCTCTTCTACAACACAATGGTATCGACTGTAAGTGTATTATTGCGATATACAACACAGTGTCGAATATATCAAGCGGGGTTACCGAAGGCATCTCTTAATCGCATTTGAATAGTTAACGGGCGCGCTCCTCTGTTTCTGCGATCGTGTTATATTCATAGGGAAATGCCTCATCTCCGCCGCTCTTTCTCGTGGTAGATTAAGCGAGGCACCTCCGCGTCTAACGCCGCTTAATCCTTTCCTGTCGGTGCTGATATAAACTTTGAACATTTACACATTGTGGAACAAACAATGATTCGCTCTCGGCGAATAAAAGGATATACTCTCGGTATTGCCCCTTTAAAATCCACAAGGTGTGTCGAGAGACGAATGTCTGGGGCGGGGGGTTTTTTTAACGATGTCATTAAATAACCGAGAACGAACGTTGCATCATTAACACCGCGATTCGACGCTATTTGACCAAGAAAAATCGCAATTTTTTCTTTTTAGTCGTCGCTCGAAACGTTCGAACACGGGAAAAATAGTCGCCGCTCTCCACCTCTCGAGATATCTTTATCTTTCTTACTGGGTTATCCGTCCCCATTTTATTCCGCGAGTAGAACCTAGGAGAATGCGCGCCACTTGTGCGCGGATCAATTGTAAGTTCTCGATAATGCACGTGTACAAGTGGATCTCGTGTAAAAGGAAGGACTACTACAGGCGTGGGTTCGAGGAAATTTCTTGCGAAAATGCCGTAACTCTCTTTTGTAAGCATAGCTACAAAGCCCCCTGTAAAAACCAAAGCGATCGATTCGCCCCAAGTGCAATCTACATAAATGCGCAATGCGATGTTCGACATGTCTCTGACATAAACGCGCGTGAATATTTTTAATATCTTGAAATTATCGATGCATTTAATTTTCGATAATAGCTTTTGTAAAGATCTCATTACCGTTTATTTATTTGACGAACGTTACCTTTTACATCAACAACTAATTAATAAATGATCCGTGTCAGACGATAATAGAAAATGAAAATAACAAAAAAAGAAAACAATACTAAAAAAAAAAAAAAAAACAAAATAAGAAAACACAATTATAATTAAAAAACATTTTTTTAATTATGAATTTGTTATGAAAGCTCTTTATATTCATTTTTCAAGATCTTTTATCTTAATGTTCACTCATATGCGGAAAAATGTCCCGCATTATGAGTGAATATATGTTTTGTCCTCGAAACACGAGCAATGAAAAATCTTACCCGCGTTCTGCCTTCGCAAACGCGATTATTATGGATACCTTGTTCTCGGGATATCGTTACGTTCCGACGTAGCCCCGGTTGGGATTGCTACTACAAATTGATATGCAATTGCAGCCGCGTCACGTGCATCCGGATGCGGAACACAGGGCACGAATTTCCTATAAAAGGCGCGCATAGAAGCGCATTACCACACCGCCGCCGATTCGGGTCGGGGGAACCATCCGCTAGAACGCACCTAAATTTTCGCATAAATCCTGCCAACGGATGTGAATACTACACAATGCATCTTGAGATGTGTCTTGCGGATGCATGTAAGTACGATACAGAAAATGTTAGCGCGCGCCCAAGCGGAAGAAGATATTTTTCACGCTCGATAGGAGCAGAAATCCACGTTACTGAGCACGAAAAAAAAAAAAAGAATTTTTCTGGAATAGCAAGGTTAGTCAGTATGTGGAAAACAAGAAAAATTTGCTAAGCCTATTGAACTTTTTGTTTTACCAAGAAGAAGTATTGTTGAGAAAACAAAACAGTAAGTTCAGCAAGTTTTTTTCACCATCGATATAATATTTTTTCTCTACGAGCTAGAAAAAAGTTTATAAAGCTGATGAAGTTTATAAAAAAAGTTTAAGTCAATAAAGTCTATTATTATTAAGTATAGATTCTTGTTTCAAATGTTGACAAGAATTATTTCTTTATTTAGCAATTTTAAGTAAGAGTCCGAAAGCAAGAGAAAGAAAGAGAGAAAAAGAGAGACACAAATACATGTATGTGTTATATCAAAACTAAAAATTGTAAAAAAAAAAAAAAGAATGAGACATAAAATACGTCGCATTTCCATCAAATGATACGGTATTCATCAATGAAACGGTTTAATTAAAAGAATAAATATAAATCGCAAATACGATTCATGTGTTCCCTCATGTTACAGAAATAATAATTACACGTGTCGCATGCGCGTACGCATAAATGCATAAGAATGAGAAGATCGCGAGCGTTCTTGATTGTGTGTACGTGCACGTGTTTTCTCATTACGTAAAGTAGTGTAAATACTAAACCTATTCATAGCCATAACCTTCACACCCTCAGCGTGCTGCACGCTTTACTGGGTGCAATGCGTATTATGTTCTCGTAAAACTTTGCGTACTCACTCGCAGTAAAATAACACAAGCCTATTACCTGCTTACGATTGTGCTTTTATCACGCCTTTAAGAGAAAAATTTGAATTTTTATTATAGAGAACGGCGGATTTTATCACGACTAAAAATACAATTTTCATATTCTCCTCTCTAATTTACTAGATAATTTAATCGCGCTTATCTCCGTCGTAGTGGTTTTTTTTACACAATTTAAATAGAAACACGCTCTCTTCCTTTTTCCGCAAAACTGCGGAGAATTTGTTCCGAGCGAAGCTCGTGACTGTAACGTCTGCCGTCAATCGTGTTCTGATTGCAATTCTGCATCGAAACAAGTCGCGGATTTGCACCCATTCATACGTTGATGGAATTCGTGTCGTAGGGAGTTCGCGGAAGCCGAAGAAAAGCGCGACGCGCTATGTAATTAACCTCTACAGTTTCCCGGCATACTCTTTTAGACGACTTTCCGGTCGCGGTTATAGTTTCAAGCGACAGAAAGATGTACACAACAGTTGGTGACGAAAAAGATCAGTAACATATTATTTTTAGTATTTTTATTGGTTTAGTGTTTCTTGTATCTTTCGATTCGTATATTTCTTTTTATTACTTTTATTATTTAAGTTTATTTTCTGCTATGTACAAATACCGGAGATATCTCCGGTCGCCTATCGTTCGCAAATATAGGGTTTTCCAACTAAAACTTTTTCGGTGTATCTCAAAGAGTGGATTGAAAATAAAAAAATGTCGCAAAAAATATGAGACCCCGCAACAGCAGTTTCTCGGAGTGTTAAAAGCTAAAAAAAAAAAAAAAAAAAAAAAAAAAAGCGTGCAAAATAGGAATTCGCGAAGTGTGTAGCTGATACTGTCGATGTAACGAGGTAGAGAGGATAATCCTCGTAATAAAGCCCTTCATTTTGTGTTGACCTCAGCAAAATCTTTATTTCATTGCGCCGTAATAGTTGCGCGTAGCTGTCATGTAGCGTTTGTTGACTGGCGAGCGCAAAACTGGCGGATATTACTTATGCATGAACCGCTTCGACGGAATTGTTGTTCCGTGTCTATACACACACACACACACACACAAAATCTTTGCCGACAAAGTTCACTACACTTTCGGAAAATATATACGGAATACTCCAGAAATATCGAACTTTATTTTAATAATAGAATCTTTGATGAAGTCAATATTTTCTCGAGAATTTAAAGATAGATATGCAGATAGGTACGAGGCCAATTGAAACAGAATGAAAAACATTTGCAGCGTTAACTCGAAGTCGACCGATTCTGAAGTTATTCAATCAGTCGCGGTAAAAAGTGAATCACAGGCGACTTGTGCGAATCGATCTCCTCTCTTTCCACGCTTAACCTTAATTCCGAATCTTCGGATCTCTTTCGTTTCAAGCAGCTTTCGAAACCTCTTAAAAAAATTATTAAAAATAAATCATGTCAAATAAATCATGTTTTTGTTAAATATACAACGAGGAACGTGTTACCGGACACTTGAAATGTGCCACACAGAATTTTTGCAAAAGTTTCGTAATATTTAAAAATCAAAACGCGTCAGACTTCACAGAGTTCGCGTTTAGAATGCCAAAAGAACGCAAATTCAGGATTAGAGTTAATATACGTGTACGTGTAAATAAATGACGCGCGAGTTTAGCGTGTCACACAATATGCAAATGTACTACATATGTGTGGATTTAATCTCTCGTACAAGCGACGCACAATAGCGATTTTGAAACAAACACAGCACTGCCGAATCAGCATGGAATTTTGATCAATGGGACAATCGATCTCTCGCGGAGGCATCGCTTGCTTGACACTGAATTTGAAACTGACGCAAATGCCTGTGTGCTCACCCAACGGTAGCCATGGCAACAGGTGGTGAGCTCTAGCTACCCTAGTTCTAGTTCATCGTTATGGACATCTTAGCTCCTCTCACGCTTTACTTGCCGAGCACTCGTAGTGGCTCTTTCGATCTGCCTCAGTGATCGTGTTCGTCGAGCGGTAAATCAGCTTTTTTTTTTTCACTGTAAAATCTACGTTTCGGGATTTTGAAAGAAATAATCATTTAACCAAAGAAAAGTAAGGACATGTCCTTCCAAGTATCTTATCGAGTATTCGTGCGTTATAGAGAAGTGCGTTATATGCGTGAGAAGCCTGTGTGCGATTCCGTAACGCATGTGCGCGCAATCAATCATGAGAAGATATCTTGTTTATCTTGAATATCCTGTAGCGCTGAGAGATGCAGCACACTGACGTAACGGAGACTTATAAGCAGCCGTCCCTGATGGCCTTCCCCATCGTGCTTATTGATCTTGACTTTCGCCAATAGTGTCGTCCCCCTAGCGCTTCGATTTTCACGATTGAAATGAGTTAGGACTGGAGAAATAATGAACACCTGAAATAGCGTGAGTAATTTAAATTCCGTGAAAGTACGCCGGAGGTTATTAGCCGATCTTGCCCGCGGCCATTACCGCGTATCTATCTCCTCTCCACCCTATATAGCTTCAAATAACTCTTGCACAAACGATTCGTTTTTTATTTTCTGAAAATATTCGCGCCACGTGCGCGCGTAAGGGTCGAATTTTTCGGAAGGAAAAAAAAACGATCGAGCGAATTTTTTTCGAGCGAAACGAAAATTGTCTTCCTCGCTACGCAGATTTGTCTTTTGAATTCAATCGTTATCGCGAACAAATGTGGCGCAAAATCGCCGGTATTGTATATCCCTTCTCCCCTTTACGTTGAATAGGTAAGATCGATAGCAATACCGTGAACGCACACAGAATCAGTCGGGAATGTGGCAACAACAGAGATCCAAACCGAATGTGCGCCAATTTGGCAACGTCAATATCTCGGTTGACAGATAACTCCTCGTATTGTACGATTCCATCGCGATTGATACCGGTCAGCGCTCGCTGGTATACTACAATTTACTCTCTCGATATACAATTACGTCGGTAATTGTCCCGCCGATCGAAGTAATATCGCGTTGTCACACATATATATATATATATGTAGCACAGGCGAGATTCACGCCGCCGTGAATCACGCGGAACCGATACTTCCGGGGATCTGGCGATTGCGTTCCTGGTCGGTTTGTCGAATGCGATTCCGATCGAGTATTTATTTTCGGGGATCGCGAAATGCTATTAAGTGCTCGGCGCTAGCGTCCACGAACGAGAATCACGAGAGTCGAGTTTGCTTACGCGCAATGCATCGGATTAAACTGTTTTGTCAAGCTCATTCGTGCGGGATTAACGGAAATCGCGTGAATTATTAGCGCAGCGTGTAGATTACGCGGCTTTGACATTTATGAAGCGTAACAAAACTGACCCCGAAAACCAAAAGCTCGCGAGAATTTTCTATTTTGCGTTTTATCTTGCTGCGCGACGAGGAAAACGAAAATTGCCATCTAACCGGTGCAAGGACAATAATCTCTTTATTACAGTAGAAAATGGAAGACGAAAACGGTTCTGAGTGTGATCAATTGCGAATGGTACTTAAACGTTTCGCTATATTTATTTTGTAAAAGCGAACGATGTGCTCGTTAATTGTTTTCTTATAAAATTGTGCGTAATTTAACTAGCAGAAAGAATATTCTCTTTCTCTTCCTTTTTTTTTCTTCCTCCGAGCCTCATCCCTCTGGAGGAAATAATTAGTCAGTAATAAGATTCTCTCTCCTGGCGCGTGGTTTAATTGTGAGAACGGGAACAGTGTCCATTGTTCTGAATGGAGAATGAAGTTAACCACTTTTTGTGTTCGAAAGGCGTGCCTCGGAAACTTAGTTAGGTTAAAGCAATAAGACGAAGTTGGAACTTGAATATACAAGAACCATTTAACCTGATGTAATATATATATCAACCATGTCAAATCGAATTATTGATGGATAGTCTATAGTTAGCTCCGTGAACGCGGTTTTGTCACGGTTTGCGCGAAACAATATAAATATGAAATAAGTTTTAAATTTTACCAGATAACCATTTAAATTTGAATTAAATTTTGATAATATCATATATGCAATAATATCGACGAAATAATAGCAATAACAATATTTTAAACAATATTTTAAACGATTGCATCTGAAAACTACATTAATAATATTTTGTTATGTAATAAATATTTATTAGCGCAGTTTTCTCTCCAAAAAGTTTTTATGCGAAAACGTTATTATCGCATTATCCAAATATATTTCTCGGTCGCGAACGAAAAAACCTTCATTTCTCCGTCGATCGTTCGCGGTTATCGATAACCACTTAAGCAAACGATCTGCTTCTGACATTAGGGAAGTGCACCTCGTAAATCGCCGCAAGTAGAAATGTCGAAGTGTCTCCGAGCATATGTACATAAGCAACATGTGGATCGGACATTTTAATGGGCTTTCGCATAACGACAGGTACGCAAGAGCGGCCACTAAAATTTCTCCATGTCGTCACAATTCTCCCCCTTTTCTGCATAAAGCGCCAAACTTGGCGAAATTTATGGAGCGCGGTCACGAAAGGGATATTTGTAAATCGCGGAACCCTCGCGGGCCGAATGAAAATTTCTGCGCTCGTAAATACGAGAAGCGATTGATAAGGTAAAACTAAACAGCAATTTATTGGATTGAATTTGGTTCTGTTTATTTTTCAATATAATGTTGCCTTTCTATCTCGATATATTTTGATACACAGCTTCTTTATATCCGAATATTCGAAAAAGATATTGTGCACGTTCAGACGAGATATCCACTTATCTTTTCTATTTCACGTAACTTTAATTAGCGGTCATTCACGATTTCGTGGATTTTTTGAATTGCTTCAGCCGTCTTTTCATTTGAGTGTTCTACTTGGGCGTCCACTTAGGTGTGTTTTCAATAGTCTGTTCGACCACGTCTGAAATCACTAACTCATATGTGCACTTATCTGTTAGAAAAGAGTTCCCTCAAGAACTGCGTTTTGAGAACTTTTGGCTTTGATCTTGGCTCAGGGATATGATCCGCATATCCCTTTCAAAACGTAGAATTTAATGACGACACCAATCTCGGTTCTTTCCATGTTTACAAAAATCTTCACTTTGGCGAGCTGTCACACTAACGCTACGTGCGATAATGAGTCGGTGTTTGATATTTGTTCTTCCGAAGAATGAAACTTGTCAACGCGAAACTACTGCATTATCTGTGCGTATTTATCGATCGCCTCTTGTAAAGGAGAAATTTCTCGCGGCGAAAGTGTTTTTGCTTTACATAGAAAAAAAAAAAATAGTGACTTTTCCATTGCACATTTTACGCGTAAAATATGTACATTTAAAATTTTTTATTATATAATATTTGTCGGAAATGTACAATGTATACGTGAGATATCTCGTTAAAATTATTTCAACGGAATTAACGTACAGAAAAACCGACGTAAGTTCGTATTTCAAAGCGCGATACCGTTTGGAAACGCGTCGTCTCGCACTCGTTATCATTAACGCGTCTGTGCGATTAATATCGTATCTTTTTCCATTTTTTTGAGAAAAAAACTTCGGGATGTGTGTTGCACCCACATTGTACGCGCATTCGCGTCGCAGTCTGTCTGTCTTTTGACAAAACTCTGCGCGCGCGTATCCAAAAGATACACAAAAGTTGAATAACTCTCGCGGATGACACGTACGTCACTGCAAAACAAGCACGCACGTCGCGTCTATTGTGTAAAAATGCGTTGTGCTAGAAAAAAAATCGCTTGATTCGCCCGAACTGTAGATCAATACAGTCAAAAATAAAAAAAAGCGGTGTGGATGCATTTTTAAATTTGTACACACAACTAAATTGCGCCACGACTGTTGTGAGACAATTTCACTCTTCTCCAATTCTCCTACATTTGCACATCCGAATCACAAAGCGACTGCAAATTCATACGAGCAAACGCTTCTACTTTTCGCATCTACGTGCGATCTATAATTTGCGCCCGTTAAATGCTCTTTCATTATGATCGCTTTCCACATTCCGTTGAACGAAATGTAATTTTACTGTCTGTTTGTCTCTGGCGTTTCTCTCTCTCGGATGAGTTTCCATTAAAATATATTATTATACGGACGAGCGAGGACGAAAAGCAATCGTCCACGTGCGACGCAATTTCGGATCCCGCGCAATATCATCCGATAAACATAACATTGGTCGCGTTGCCGATTGGCTTTTCGGAGTCATTGAATTTCGCTCGCGAGAGAGCGTTTCCGAAAACGCAGTCTCTCTCTCATTGGTCTCTCCGCGCGCTCCAATAACCGAAACATCGCAACGCGATGTTGTACATTCGAGTAAATACTATTATATGACCAACGAGCGTGCACAAGTGTACCATCGGATATTTATTGCTAAAAAAAACTATTTACTTTTATTTCTAATTATTTCACACAACCAAATATATAATAAACAATCTGTCTCAAAGTTTAATTAATCCCGGGAAATAACGCGCGTCAGACTTACGAGAGATAAGTTAGAACACACATGTAGGTCGTGCTGAACACAATGAAACACAGTTGATCATTCGCGTTGAAAATAGAGATTTCATTTTCGAAATGCTCTTTATGCTTATTCGAAAATCGAGCATTTCGCAAAATGAGGTTGCTGTTCGCGATATGCATGTGACAGAAATGCGCCGCAATTTTCGACAGCTGTTCATGGCGTATGCATTTTATATCGATTCCTTCATCAGCAAAATGCACCGGGAGGAACAAGCGGAGTGTAAAAAAATTTTTTTACAGTTGCGCGCGCGTTTCTAAATTTCCCAGAATTGCTTGAATTATCTTCATTTAATATAGCGTTTCTACAATTCAAGCTAATTTATTCAGACTGGTGACACAACATCGCATAACACTGACACGTTCATGTTTGTTTGAAAGATGTGCAGGAGAAACGCGCGATTCTAACTCCGCGATTCGCTTGTCAATATTACTGACAGACGTTTCAATCCATGAAATAATAAAAGCATTATCTTGATTTCAAGCATTACGAGAGTAGGATGCATACAGTGAGGTACATGTGATATCGACGTGCGCGAGATTGAGATGAAAATCTACCTCGATTCAGTTTGCGTTTTGTATATATATGGCGACAATAAATAAGTTTTAAATCTTATAAGAGGATCTGTAAGAGTTAATAACAAGTGGAAGTAAAAACTACTTTTTGTATAAAATATTTTGTATAAAATAAAAAATGATAAAAAAAATAATGATGATGTTTTTTCATTATTCATACATATCGAAAAGGACCAAGAACATGATCAAAAACATGACCTATAAATAAACGTTAATTTACGTACTTTAGAAAATTTAGATTAGAAAATTATTGCACGTGCCCTCCGTTTGATTGACCTCGTTCTTTTTTTATTAAAATGATAAACTGATTGATTTAGTTTGTAATTAATAACGGAGTCATCTGGAGAGTCAAAATCAGTACATAAAGGCGCGACATTTTACTGTAATGTGCTTAACAATATTTAGATTATCAATGGCGCAGAAGTGTAATTTGTACAAAAAAGAAAAAATTATAACGCATGTTATAATTTCTGCGTAACGAAACGTGTACAAGTAACGGAAATTAATTTTGCGCCTCTCTCTTTTGTTCAGAACACGTGCGCGCACATTGTTACACAAAGTTATAAAAAAAAAAAAAAAAAAAAAAAAAACAGAGGCATGCGATGTACCTGTCGTTACATCGCAATATCGTCCCAATTACTTAGCTTGATACATCGTGGAACAAACCATCGTTTTTTTTTCTTGAATCATTTGAGAGATATTTATTTTCCGTGATGTACTTATCGAGCGATAAAGAACGAAGGAGAGAGCGGAACCGCTTTAATCGTGTCGAATGCAAGTTACTCGAGAGAATGAAACTGATAAATGATCCGGCGCGAACACTCGATTAATTTCTGAAGTATCGCACCAACGTACTATTTTTCACCAACGTAGATAAGCCGAGCGCGCTTTTCTCGCGAGCGAGCGAGCGGTCATGTAGTTATTATCAGGCTCTCTTTTATGTGTGCTACGCAATACTGCGTGCACAAGAGATAATCCTGGACCGTCGTCGCGCCGTACCGTAACCTTTATTCGCGTTACGTTTTAAAGAGTATATATAAAAATACGTCGCGCGCGAGAGAGGAGCAGCGTGTCACAGACGCGAGGGATGATAAAAAGTGGCGCGTAACGATAGGAATCGCACGCGCATTCTGATACATCGACCCGGAATTTCGGAAACCTCTTGAATCCACGACGAGCACTATGACCCAGAATGACGAACATTCGCATAGTGACGTGTGTACTTGCGGAAAATTCGATTGAAAAAATTTCTACGCTTTGGCACTCCAGTACGATTATTAGAAAAAAAAGAAATCGCGCAGTTCATCGCGATGTACATTTCGCGCGATATAAATACTAAAAAATACAAATAAATTGGAATGAATTGGATCCTTTTCGATTGGTACAACAAATTGCGATTTTAAAGAAACTATAAGCAATTTCAAATTAGATTCTTGTACAAGATATGACAAAATGCAAACTGTAAATAATTACAAATTAATTTCCAAGAAATTCCAAAATACAAGATATATTTTCACGATACGTACATGGTGGATGTCTGAGGATAAATACACACGCACACACATAGCGCGACGACACCTGTGTGCGAGCATTAAGCTAGAAATTATTCATTGCCGTGATCAAACGTAGCGGAATGTCGAGATGAGAGAGTGGATGCGAGAGAGAGAAAGACGCGACAGTCGACTTTGAAGTCGAGCGCTGCATTATTTATCGATAAACATGTGTATACACACTCGCGCCGGTGTATAACGAGGAATTTAATATTGCGACGAGACAAGTTCGTCATTTGCTTCGCAAGTAAAAAAAAAAAAAAAAAGGGAAAAAAATGGCACACTTGTTTCTTATATCCCCGAGAATTTCTCCCCCGAGAAAAGCTCCGTTCCCCAAGACGTCGATCATAACTGAATCAATGCCTCGATGTTTCGTACAAAAGGCGATCTCTGCTATAAATAACGAACAGCTTTAAATGGCGCAGAGCATTCCCGGTGTGATCCATTTCGCGTAAAATATTCCGTTGTGACACAAGGGATTACACTATAAAGCGCGAAAACGAGAGCGCGTCACTTTCTCTCTTTGCTATAAATACGTCGCGCAGTTTTTCCTTCTGTTGTTTCGCGTGTGTTCCCTTCACCGTTCCGATCGGTCTATCTTTTCGCGAGACTTGCGAGTCGTGATGCATCTCGTAATGTTCTTATTACATCGTAACGGGAGCTAGGAGCATTTCGAAGCGATGAAGTAAAATCTACATCGCGAAAGATATCGCGCAATACACGGGACATGATATCCACCTTTTCACGTACTGCTGACTGATAGACATTCTGGTGTGATTTGTTCATCGGTATAAAAACGCGGTAATAAAAGCGCATCCGATAAACTTGGCGAATAAAATCCAAATTTTACCGCGATGCTAAAGTCCGCTTAAAATTTTCACAATCTACTTGCCGCGAATGGTCGACCTTATCGAACGCAAAAAGAAAACTTTGATTAGTCAAGTATGTCTATATATTATTTTAAAAAATATATACACTCGTGGAATTTGTCGTCGTGTACCGGCATATTTTTAAAAACGTCCAAATTGCGTCTTGACATTAGTCTTGATTTAGCGTTTTTTTCGTTTTGACACACATTAATGATCGGAAAAGCATCGATTCGTCGCAATTCGTCACTTCTGTCTTCCGACAACGACTGCACATAGCGGCGCGAATGCTTTCACTATTTTTCATCGATGTTCCGGCGAGCGGGACATCAGTCTCGTACGTTTTTTGGACTTTTTTCGAGAGTTTCGACAAATGCATTCAACCTTAGTCTTGTTTTCGCGCGAACCTTCGTTGTATCGTGAACACGAAAACCTTCGAAAACGTTCAATTTTCCCTCACTCGTTCACGAAGTTGTTTCTTCGTCGCGAAAGGCAACAGAGTTCGGAGGTTTTTCGCGTCGCGTGACAAAAAGCGGAAACAAAAGGGAAAGAAGACGGAGTGTTCCCGCATTCTTGCCGATTCCGAAGCAATATTCATACATCTTGCGAACGACAGGGTGTATTCGCGTTGAAAATTGTCAAAAAGGTTTTTGGCAAGACATTGGATTTTTCCTCGGTTTAATGTTTTCCGCTCGCGTATATATTTCTTCCCCTCCGGGAAACCCGAGGGGTCGGATAATCGTTCGAGATCTCGCGCGTTTTCTCTGATTTAAGGTTATCCGTTGAAAAGTGGAAGACCTGCGAGAAAAGCACCCCCGACGAAGATTAGTTTGCGACCCTACTTTCTATTCCCTTGTCAACTTTTTTGCGCGAACAGACTGTCACGAGAGAGGGAGAGCAAAGTAAATATCCGTCGCTACTGTTTACACCTGTTTCACGCAGTTATTCAATTCGTGCACTTGATAACCGCCGTTGGATATACAAATTTTTTCCGTTGTATGTGTAAAAAAAGCTTGGATGTAAAGAGACTTTTATTATAAAAGCAACTTAAATATTCGTAAATTAACATCGCAAAAAAAAGAGAAAAAAAAAAAGAAACGAGATACGAACAGTCACAAGCACCAATTTCTGCGTCTCTTTTCCATCTCGGCTTATCATTACACAAAAGATAATTTATAAGATAAATATTAGATATTGTAAATTTTGCATGATGTGTACGTAGACTGATTCGCTGAAACGTGTGACAAAAAGTAACAACAATAATTCACGGACGAACGTAAAAAATTCAATACATGTGAGAATGAAAAAACGAGAGAAAGAGAATAATAGTTTCGTCGAATAAATTATTGACAGAGTGACATCACACCAGTGACAGACACATGATATGAAACGGCGATATTATTTCCGTTTCGCGTGTTTCTCTCCTTTTCGTCGATATGTGAAATATAAATTTCCCGTGTCGAGACGCATTATATCACGCGCATATTCCCTGTATATAAGTTTACGCGACTTAATTAAAATAATTGACAAATTGAGCAGCCGGAGTCATTAATGCGTATTACAAAGTTGTTTTTTTATTTATTCGCGTTATCTATTTTTAAATTGACAAAAAGCGAACGTTTTGACTTTACATTTAAGTCCTCAACATGCAAGATAACAAATAAAATAAATAATGACAAAATACGTGCGCGCGTGACCTAGCTATATGCACATTATACACTGTCTTATGCATATTATACTGCCATCTCCGATTCCCGTTCTTTATCTCCGATCCGTTATTAGTATGAATTCGTGTCGCGCGCAATGAAATTATCGACAATACCCCGAAACAGCGCGTGTTTAAAGGAAACACCAAGAAAACACTAACAAAGAGAAAAATGATGAAAATGCGCGTTGTCTTACATGCGCTTGACTGGATTATCTCCCATTATAACTCTCGCGAGAAGAGTTTTTTATTTTTTTTCATCTCTCGGGCATGCTGAAATTCTTTTTCAGAGAAAAGATTATCACTTCGAACCCTCTTTCTTCCCCTCTCGCCGGATATTAACTCGCGAAAAGTAGATAGCAAGAAGCGTTATCGTCCTTCGCCTTGAGTTGTCACACGACTACTCTCGAGGAATAATAGGAAACCGTTGAAAGAGAATACGCGCGGTTTTATAAAGCCACTCGGTAACCCCATTATTTTCGAGATGTGATATTTCGCGAGAAAAGCAGAGAGACATATGTGAGCTCTCGCGTTTGATTTCGAGAACACTTTCGCAGTTTCATACAATTGTCGCAACACTTGGAAGAAATTGATTAAGGAGGAAATCGTGTTCAACGACGAAGTCGCGACCTTATTCATTTCTGCAACGATGGCGGGTTGCCTAAGTGGTGCTCCGGGACACTCCGAGTGGACGAAGCCTCTTCTGGGCGAGAACGAACCGGTCGGAGAGGGAGGAAGTCGCGGTCGGAAGAAGAAAAAGGAAGTGGTTCGGCGGTAGATTGCTGACTAGGTTGAAAAATTAATGGGTCGAGTGTCGGGGCTGAACTGACACGGAGGAGGGGAGAGAAATTCAAAGAACACCGCTGCAAGTTTCGGGTCGAAGTGTCGTTATTGAATGGCTTCGTTTAAATAAATTTCCCCGTCGACCGAATCTACCGAAGCGTTTTCCCGAACCTTCCCCGTCCATTCCGAAACGCCTCTAACAGGCACTCGCGATTAATATTTATTAATTCTCCTTTCTTGCTGCGGAGATTGCGTATATGCCCCTCTGTCGGAACATATATTCCGGACTAGTGAATATAAAAGAAAACCTTGTGATGCGCGTTTATATATTTCAAAATAAAAATTACAGAATTTTCACGGATAAATATAAATAAACATTTGCATGTAATAATTTGTATCCAAGTTATTTGAGAAAAAGAGAAATGCGGACTAAAATTGTACCGTTAAAAATTGCACGCGAAGACAGCAAAACGTAATTGCAGAATGGTAACGAATTACGAAAAATGTTGCTTTTCGGGGAAAAAAAATTTACTGCTTTTACCTCTAATACACTCGCTAACGTTATCATTCTTTCATCTCTCGCGGGCTTTTACTTTTTCATGCCCTTGCCGGGGACTGCAACGGATTACAAGGTAACACGAGCACGAACATATCATGCGTGCACATGTTAGCTCGGGCGCAGCGTGCTGCGACACGAGCAATTTTATCTCCTGGCATAGTGAACTTCCCGAGCGCAACATGTTCCTTAATTACAATCGAAATAAGCGCTCGTCTGTTAGCATATATATAATAATAATGCCTCGCTCTGGAACAAACATCTCCGCGTCTCTGATTAAAGGGTAACAAGATGCAGTGTCTCGCGTGTGTGTAAAATCCACGTGTGAAAGTTCGAAAATACATGCAAATATAGTAACATAGTACCTAAAATAATATGTTCTTTTTCCGTCGATTACAATGTAAACATAAAGAATTCACGAATGTTTAAATTAAAAGCGCTCGTAAATTTTGCGTGTTTTAATTGAAGTTTTATTTTAGAATTGTTTCATTAAACTATATACGCTTCTAGTACTTTTTAAAACAGAAGACACATATAGTTTGATATATATATTATATCAAATTATATACGATGTGTCTCTTCTTGTAAAAAAATGTACTATAGAAACGTACTGTAAACGAAATTACTAAACTCTCTTTTCCCGTAATAAATGTTGTATATTTCGCTCTCTAATAGAAGAAATTGAGAAATATTTTTAGTACAATTGTAAATTGTAGTTTCGCGTGCTGCAGCAATAGCTATACAAACGTTTTGTGTCGGTTTCTACTTTAATTCACGACATTACCGCAGACCGAATTAATCCCAGATTACGCCCTTATGCGAGATTTCAATTACGGATAAAAAAGAAACGAAAAAATAAAAAGATTGCAGATAATCTTCGAAAATTAACAACGTGAAAATCAGTGGATTGTTTTGAGCAGTGTTTTATACATTAGCAACCGCGAGTTTGAAAAGTCATCTCGTTTAAATGCAATTTCTGAATGGAGAAAGAATGGAGGATAATAAAAATCGATTGACTAATGCTAATTGATAAAGCGCTTGCGATGCATCGCATGTAATACACACACACACACACACACACACATTCTCGAATTTCTGAGACAAGTGAAGTCGCCGGAAAACACCGACAGCTCCGAAACTTAATTAGACACATCAAAATTGCTAATGCAAGAAGAAAGAAAAAAGAGATAAGTCATTCTATATCAATCCACCGCGTATGAGATGAGAAAGATCATCCATCCAGCATCAATAATTTTACGGATCATATAACGCCATTCTCGTTGTTGTCCGTTGAAGCTGAAATCTCGCTTGATTGATGACATTGCATATCGGTTCGATATGCACTCATAACGGTTGACTTACTACGTTCCTATTTTTCATCTCTTAATCTCTCTTGAAACGAAACAAAAACTGTAAACTGTCATATCGTGCGTTATATTAGTTTCATTGTACGAGTTTTCACTTGAAAAAATGCGTGTATTTTATATTTGATCATATTTTTCTATTATTTAATTTTATAACATTGAGTGCGTCTATTACACATACATAGAAATACACTGAGACTAATAATAATATTGACTATCAGTATAATATTAATCTTAATTCTTTAAATCTGTTTCACGTTTAGCACCTTTAAAAAAAATAATACCCCTCTCTTCACAAATAATTAAAATTTAAATGATGACAAAGTATTTTCTCTCGTTAAATAAACAACAGAATACATTAGTGGACACTTGAAAGATGTCAGAAGTTCTATAGATTTTTTAAATATTTTAATAAAACGCGTCAGAACACTGACGAACTTTTGTAAGAGGTGCTAGAAAAAAAACAATTCGAAAGTTAAACGTTTTCCAAGAAGATTCGCAATTTGGAGACAGTGACAAATATTCCGGACAAAGAGAAAAGAGTCACGTAATTCTAAAAGCTTCCGGATAAAAGCTTTCTTGTTTTGTCTAGCTGAAACCTGCCATTTCCCGCTTACACATGTAGCGTAAGTGACGCGGAACATTGACCTGACGATTTACCGAATAGCTAGTAAATATACGATGCCGGAGTAAAAAGCGAGGTTTCTTTCGTATTGCGTTTATTCTCTTCGTTCGCGAAAAAGTCAAGTTGCAACTTTTAATTATCCTTTGGGAGCTCGTCTTACCTCACTTTCTTCTTCTATACGATGGGAATTCTTTTACATCCAGTGAATTCCTCGAGAAAAATAACAATCATCGTTCTCGACAATGTAGAGTGTCTATAAGATAACAATTAAGAAGAGAAACAAAATAAGACCAGTAAGAGCCAAACGCTGTGCAAAGTACATTTATAAAATGTAAATTGACGCACATTATAATTCAAGTGAAATTTAATTCGAAAATCTATATCGAAGGGTTCGGGTTGCACCTCGTAGAAACAACTCCTTTATCTTTTTTGTGAAATTAATTTGAGAAAACTATTGCGAAAGAAAAACCCCTTGAAAATGAGTCAAATTATGTCTGACGATGAAAGAGAGACATTCCGTAGCGGAAAGTGCATCGGAATATTCTGGAAACTGGTGCAAATTACCAAGTACACGAGGCATGTAAGTACACGCCGAAACAATACGATCTCACCCATTATCGGTAATGATAGCCGTCCGCCTGCAGGGTAAGAACGAGGGCTGTCTTGGCTCGATTGTGAATCCTTTGTTGGTTTTACCAACGTACGAAGTGCATTTCGGATCTGGACTCGAGCCAAGACCGAGGTCCCTCTGACGGACTCTTACGACCCGTACATCCGTCTATTCGCGGCGTTGTGTATAATGCATGACCGAATTCTTATTGATCATTTGAATAAACTTTGCCTATAGAGAAAGAGAGAGCTCTTTTAAAACAGGAATGTCATTACCCATTCATACTATTAGCATTGATAACCTTTTACAAAAAGAAGAACTGCAAGAGTAAATATCCCAATGATCAGTGTCATGATCGAACATTTATTAAAAGATTAGTAACGAAGTATTTGTATATGCAAAAGATTACAAATTAATAATAAAAAAACTATATATTAAAAAATACTTCAAACACTGAGAATTGTTACAATTAATATTTATTTTTTAAATCAATGTTCGGTCATTGAAACATTTACTTTTTTTAGCGTTAATATTTTTTTGCATTAGGTTCTCGTCAAATATACCTGCGGGTAAAACCACACTTTGCGTTTTCAAGTAGACAGCGTTTCAATATGCGTTCGGTTAGGTCGATACTTACCTGAAACAAACAAGAAACACAATATGAATATTACAGAAGCTTTTGCTTCAGTTACTTGTATTATTAATTCGCGTGCGCGCGCGCAAAGATTATCTTTTGTCTGATTTTTGATTCCTGCATTATACAAAATGAAGAAAAATACGAGTAAACACGCGTTCAACGCAGTTTGCGTAGCCATGAAATTGCGCGCGCGTAAAATTAAAAGTACGAAAAAAAGAAACAAACAAACAAAAAGCTTCAGTTACACAAAAAAAAAAGACTCGGAATTTTCCCGCATCTCCCACTTCGCGCAGCTTTTTGCAGATAAATTCGGATGCATTGCGTAATTCACATCGGAACCGCGACGACGCGAATAAACATTCGCGGTTTCAAATGCGCGCGGAATATTTGCACTTTGATCCCCTCGTGGTGAAGCGTGTTTTGGGATTGGCGATGTGACGTAACGCGTAACGGCCACGGCATTTCATCCATTACCGATAGCTATCGCCGTTCGTCGCGTTTAAACGGCGCTAACAGGAAGGGGTTGCTAGAGGGAGAGTTCGTGTGCACGCAAGGACGGTTTTATCAGCTTGCGGAACACAGCGGAAGAAAGCCGAGCGACAACGGCGACGACTCATTTCTCTCTCGCCGCCAATCCATTATTGTCGCTCGGCTTATCACTTTATCGAGCCTTATCAAGCCTGTTTAATTCTCATCCCGTTTCGCCGACGACGAGTTTGTCGTCATAACGTTGGAAAATGTGATGCGTATTTTCTTATTGTTATCCGCGCGCGCCACATAGTATAGTGATGTATCGTCCTGTTCGTCCTGGTCGGATATCTTTGTAACGACGTCGTTTGTTTCTCGCGCGACATTCTCCACCACGAGCGAGAAAAACGGAAAAACTGACATGTTCTTTTTTTTTGTTATCTCAGTGGCAATTTTCTTCGCGAGTTTTGTCGCACGATGTTCGAGTTTTATAGCTTTCGGTTGCATTTATGCAAATTTGACATCGAATATCACCACGCCCCGCGGTCTCATTTGTGCAACTCGTTAGATTTAATTAAAGAATCCCTAGCGCGTTGTGTGTAGTTCCGTTTCCATGTTGCTGCGATAATGTGATTTCTCAAGGTAACATAACCGAGCACCTCGGCTTTATAATCCGCATCTCGTCGCTTAAATTATTTTACGAAGGGGATGCGCGCGGATAATTCTGGCGATTTCTAGCTTTTTGCGAGCGCGGTGCTGTCTCTCTTTTCCGACTTTGCGCACAATTTCCTAACGAAATCCATTGTAGAACATCGACCGAATCAATCATCGATCGGGTTCGCTCTTTACACGGGTACGTAAACCCAATCGTGCTATCAGCCGTGCGATCGGTTCCGTTTTATCCTGCAACGAGGAACGACTAAAATGAACTAAAAGCCAGCCGGCGGTTTTACGTTGCCCGACGGAAACGAGAAGAGAAAATTAAATATCGCAGTGCAAACGCGCGATACAGAACGCCGAGAAGAATAAAAACATTCTCATTATGGAGAAAGATTGTTGGAACAAGAAACGTGTCTCGCGTGACGAATTATCTCTATTGCGCGTGTGATAATCGGACAACTGTTGTTTTCTCTCAACTCCGCGAAAAGCAGAAACACAGTTTATTGAAGGAGCAGAAACACAGAATTATTGAAAGTATAAATTAATATTAATTTAACAATAAGATATAATAAGTAAAATAATACGCAATAAAATTTCATACATAAACCAATCTAATAAATCTTTAAATCTTCTCTGTGAATTTTAACTCTTTCCTATGGAAAGAAACAAATTTTCAATTTGTTACAAAGTTGTCGTAAAAAAACATATCTACTAATAATTTTTATAAAATTACTTCTACAAAGTTATATTTTTTTACTTTTATTGTAAGCTATTGCACACTGTTATTATGCGCAATAGAATTTGATACTTCTCCGCAATAGAGGTTTGCGAACCGGATTCACTTCAAATATCAATATATGACACGCAAACTCGCGCAAGCTCTACGCGTCGAAATATCAATTCTCTCGATGCACTAACGCTATTCCCGTTTATTTATATATTTATTTCACTTGCTTTATTTATATATATTTCACTCGTTGCACGCACCGGTCGTTTTTATGCCGATGCAGCTCGTTTGCTCATCAGCACGATGTACGTTATTAGGTTGAAAGCTCTCTCTGTGTCGGCTGATATAGGCGAGCCACTGTACTTAAATTTCAGAAACTGTACAAACACGTAAAATTATTCTTCATTTCGAGAGCTCGCTCGCTCTCGCCGCTTTAAACAATTCCGCGCGTATTCGAGAAAAAAAATATTCGTTAACAAATCAATTGTATAGAGATTTACACAGCATATGAAATAATTTATTTAAAAGTTCAATGAGACTATCGCGAGAAGATGTAATTTGTTAAATTCATTTTTACAATATACACGCGACTTCAAAGTCAAACAATGAAACACAATGCATTGTCACAACGCATCGAATTCAATATATTGCAATTCCAATTACAAATTGCGTGTTAAAATTCAACACTCTATTGTTAAGTCGAAATAAGTACATCATTCAGTAATGTAATCCTGTGTAAGTTAAACAATTAATTTGGTGTAAGTTCAACAATTAATCAAATATTACATAACCTTATTAATAAATTCAAACTCTGATTTTAAGCTACAATAGTCGGTAATATAACTACGCATTATACAATTATAAAGAATATGATAACAAAAAGCTGCTTATAGTATTATTTATTGCAATTAAAAATAATAAATGTATGTTTTATAAAAATTTTTATATGTAATTTTTTATATGCGTAGAATTTTATCTTCATAAATTTTACTTTGTTGAAAATGTCTTTTTAGCCGATTACTTGACTCTTAAAACACTGTCAATAAAAGAGAAAAATTATTATTCCTAAAAACACCGCAAAATGAGAGACGTCATTTCCGGTTCTGTCAATTAAGCGAAATTGATTGCTAATTTTATATGGGAACTGAAAGTAGAGCACCGCGCTAGAACGACACCTTCGTGGCGCTTGAATTTCCCCATAAGCCCGATAAATCGGAACGCTTCCAGAAGCCTGGTGGGAACGCGGCTCATCCGAGCTCCTTATAAATTCTCGACATTCACGGCGCGACGTTCGGGGGGTGCGCAGAAGTCTTCTCCGAGTTTAGCTCCGCGGTTTCGCAGTTCGCATATGCAAGATTTTTCTTTCGACCTATTACGTTGTCTGTGTCTGATATGACTATCTGTATGTGTTTGCGTGAGAGTCAGGAAAAAAGAAAGAGAAAAAAGGAAGACAGAAAAGAAAGACAGAAAAGAAAGAATTTACGAACTTTTGCTTTGTCTGGGCAATAAATTGCAGTGAAAGAGTTTAACCTTTCTTACCTGTTTTTGACGTAATATTACGCGCGTATTATTATTATAAGACAAAAACAAGTAAGAGATTAATTGCTGTTAGTTATTGCATTTTATAAACATCTCGTAATGAGCTACATATATATTTCACATATAAATTACAGAATAAATTACAGAAATAACATAAAAAGTTAATCTCGGATCACGTTTGAGCCGGGTTGCGCGCAGTTATTGATGCGTTGGCTGCCCCCGAGGGTTAAGAAAGTATAAAGATGTGTGCAAAAACGACGTAGATATATATTTTATATGTGTGTGGCTTCTACAATATGTATGTTCCCTTGAATGATGTTCACACGTTACGCCGTCGCTCACAGGGCGACAGCTCCGTCCGCGTGAACAAAAGAACGGATATAAACCTGTAAAATCAATACCATTCGCACTCTCTCCTCCCTCCTCACTGTCGATACTAATTGTGTGTTACGCGGCGTGCGGCACATCCTTTCGCGGCCATAAATTAGACCGATAATACACACAATCGCAGTGAATTAGCGTAGATTGGTCGTCGGTAGTTCCGCGAGTATCGCGATTCTCGCTAGTTTTTCATTTGGAACCGACGCGCGAATATACGCTATCGCGGCGTTCTGCATGTTGATGACGGTTTGTTTTAGCGACCGTAATAAAAACAGCATCTGTGAAAACTCACCCTCCCTTTCGTCCTCTTTCCTCTTCCGTTTTTATTTTGCACGCACAACAGCGCGAAGTTAACGCGGCGAATAAACTTTCAAAGTTACACGGCCGCAATGCGCGTAAATCGTATTAAATGTTACGAAAGCACTAACGCGGAATATAATTTTGCTTATGCACTTTGGATCAATATGCGAATCGTTCCTAATGGAAACCATCGTCATTTTACGGTACCTTCCAAGAGTTTATATTCGCGAAGTAAAATATTTACGCGTTTATCTCGGTGCGCGGTCATTAAAATACGAACGCTCTTCTCCGTATTTTCACTCACCGTTCGCTCGCCAACGCTATTGCCACCCAAAGGAATTTTGTGTTGGAAAAATACATAAATAGAAAAACGGAAATCCAATAATTGCGTGTATATATAAGTTCAAAAAGAAATTTATATTATTTTCTATTTTTATTTCAGCGCGCACGTTGCATATCTGCTGGCGAGAAATTTTTTCGATTGAAAAAAAAAAATTCAAATATCATTCTCGCGGTTGAAGATGCAATTAGAAAAATAATTACGCCTTCACAAGTAATTGTAATCCTGAATCGTTTTTTTTTTTAGCGTTCTAAAAATAAAAGACCTTTGGTCTGGCGCATTTTTATTTCATTTTGAAATATTAAAAACCGTTTGCCAAACTTCTAGTATCTTCCTTTAAATGTCTGCTAGTATGTCTCGTTGTTTATTTAACGAAAAAAACAGTTTTACATAATTTATTTTTAAGTTTTGATGAGAGTTTCGAAAAGTGTTCGAAAAAAATCCGCACAAATTCAGAGTCAGAGTTAAAATTAAAGCAATATGCAAATCGCATAGAACGAAACACGTGGAAGAACAATAGAAATATATTTCCCTTCGAAGCCAGAGACTTGTCTTTAGATTAACGACAGTTGCTCCGTACTTTTAGATTTACAATTGCATTACTAATACTTAGATTTACAATCGCATTGCTAATAGACGCGCGAACCTTCTGGTTGGCGAAACTATTTCGATGTTCTCTTCTTTGCGGAACACGATTTGGAGGTACGCGGTTCAGTATTTCACACGAAATTCGAGCGTCCCAAAAGTGTGTTGCGAAATCCGAAGTTTTTTCTTGGATGGGGAACAGTGAAAAAAAAAGTTGGATTACACGGCTGTCGCGCGCCAACCGACTGCGAGGACACGTAGCCTCCGCACATGTGCGCTTTCCTTCTTAACAAACGTCGTATTCGGTCGAATTTACGACCAAAGATACACGACACTATACAGAAGAAGTCCAAATGTGGGACGAGAGTAGCTTAGTCCAACTTTTGCGATGTCTAAACTTGCAACAAAAAAGTGGAATTTTCGATACGACGTACTGTTTATCATGTACACGTAGTTATACCAAAGCTTTTTGCAAATCTTGTTGTTAGCGAATCTTGTTAAGCAATTATTGAGCGAACATAATTATAATTTTCGTGACATTAGACTCCTACGTGATTCCCACGTACCGATCTAATTATGGTTCTTATTCTCCAATTTCACACTAATTAGACTGGGTAATGTTGGATACGAGCCATCTCGAACACTTTCCATTGTTGATTTTAGAAATTCTGCACGCGATTTCGCTTTGCAATTTTCCTAATTAAGTCAAGTGTGTTAACATATTTTCTTCGGTTTTGTTTTACTTGCGCGACTACTGCGTTTGTTTGTTTGTTTTTTTTTAATGCAAGAAAGTTTGCGTTTTTCTATACTTATTTGAGAAACACTCTTGTATATTTGGTCTGTCTGTTAATAAATAAATAAAAAGGGGAAAAGTTGAAATCATGCACACACACACACACACAAGAGAAAATGTTATTACATTTCTCTGTACCTATTACAGTGTCGCGAACATCCGTTACAACGAATATGCAACGTGTAACGAGAGAGGCTCCGTCGCGTTGAATCGACGGGTTTGACAGATGAGTTTAACTCGAGCTGTCACTGGCATCAAGACGTGTGCTCGAGCTGCCTTTTTGGTTGTAACTTTCGCTTTGCGTTTCGTTCAGAAGCGTTATCGTTATTTCGTGTGAAAACTTTTCACGCGGACCGGACGTATAACAATACATAGTTCAAATTAAAGTCAAATAATCCGCCGGTGAAATTGGGTCGCTTATATCGAGCAGAAATTTCCGAACGTTCGCAGAAGTTGGAACGAATCAATCTTTATCGAGAGGTGGCGCGTCTGAAATAAGTCAAGAATATAGAAGGCCTTATTTAAGCCGATAAGTCCACTTTATCATAAGCAATTCAGAGAAGATTCAACAAAGAAAGAGAGAAAGAGAGAGAAAATTTCAATTACGTTTCGCACTTAATTAAACCTTCGGCTGCTGAAACATCGAAATCTGTGGAAAGTTTCACGCAAGCAAAAAAAAAAAAAAGAAGAAAAATATCATAAAATGCTCGCAATTCATCATTCTCTCAACGAGCGGGACCATTCGAAATTGACAGGGACCACGTGTAATATATCGCGCGAATTTACGCGGCCATTAAAAAAGTTTTAAGATTTATTAGCGTGGGAGAGGAGGGTATAATTAATAAACGTCACCGACGTGTTTAATACGCGCGGACCTGCAGCCGCTATCATCTTGAGTAACGCCTTTCCGATATGCGAACGTGACGCGGCGCGGTGACGTATCACCGGGCGGCGCCGATGCACCGCACGCGCGCGTAACTGCGCATTTATTTGCATAGTTTGGAAACACTTGTGTGTGTGTGTGTGTGTGTGTGGGTGGGTGTGTGTAGGTGTGTGTATGCGCGCACGCCGATCTTAAATCGAACAATATATTTCTTCGGCTTATGAAAACTTTTCTCCGCTTCCCTCACGCTTTATCACACTCCTTCCCTCCCATCCCCTATCATCCCTCGCTCACCGACGGATAGACCTTTATCTTTGTACTAAGTACGCGTCGGAATCCAGAAAACTTGTAACGCTCTTGTTTATCGCGTTTCCAAACTTCCTTGCCGGAATGTAACTCGCGCTTCCCTCTTCCAAGCGCTCCGACAGAGTTTCCACGAATAAGTACAATTCTTCTTCTCTCTTCTCCGGAATCTTTAAGCCGTCTTAACAACGGGACTTATTAGCGACCGGGATTATTGCGGTCGTTAAGTAAAACGGTGGAACCTGGGTACGTTGATGTCTTGAAAGTAAAATTAATGGATCACGTTGAATGTGAAATTAAAACAACGGCGCTCTCGCCGTCGGCAGGTACCTTCTGGTTTACATTTGTTACCTCGAACGGCTGCTCTCGTTTGAAAAATATCGCAAAAACGTAGAAACATCGCGACTAATGTTACAATTTAAAATCTGTGTCAAGCGCGACGTGTATTTTTTATTTTAACAAATAATCGAAATAAAGCTGTGTTGTCCGCCTGAGAAATAGCCATGTCAAGGTGTTTTTTTAATAATTTGTTCAAATTACATTTAAAGAAAAAAAAAAGAAATACGCAAAGAAGTTTTCTTTATACAAGATGCAAATCAAAACAGCATCATAGATTTTCGAGTTAAAATTTATTCGAATTGTTATGTGTCTGTTAAAATTTACACTTGAAAAATATTTCAAACAATCGAAGTATAGCTTGTAATGGTCTTGTTATTGCTTTAATTAAAACGTTTGCTGTCAAACTCTTTAATTCACGAAAACTGCGACCAGGGAATCGCGTCGTTATGTTTTACATCGACATAACGTTTGGCGACGGAAATTTATCGTCCTGTCATTCACTGCGCACACCGTACATAATGTCGCGCTTATGTACGGGATTTCGCATACACACGACGTGTACATCTACGCGTGCTTGTTTGGGCAAATGCTTGCGTGCGCGCAATCAATCATACCCTTCTGCAGGATTCCGTGATAACATTGCCTCAATGAAATCTGCGGAAATCGCTTCCGGATATAGCGAGATTACATCTCTGCGCGCATATTTACAACCGATGACAACCTCGGCGTCGCGCTGAAGAAGCGTGAATTTTCGCCTTCAAATATACGCGAGAAAGTTACGGCACAGATATTTAGGTGTGTAAAAGTTGAGTGGTGAGGACCACCTGTTACATTATTTCCTATAGTGTATAGTGTGCGTCCGCGGACTTTATTTTTTCATGATCTTCAGTTTGTGAAACGAAAGATTTATATTCATCATCATCTGTTTTCTTTCTTCCGACATTTTACATTCACTCGGTATTTCTTGTCTCGGTTTATATTTGTAATAAGTATATTTGACATATAATGTTTATGCTACAGTAAGATAAATAACGTGATATGTAATTGCCGCTTCTCTCGTTAGCACGAAAATTTAATATATCACTATTCGTATCTTTGTTTAAAATTTTATATAATTCCGGAGAAATGGAAATTCTCTAAAGTTTAAATCTATACGTTAATTTGTAAATAAATAAAAGCGCGCGTATGTTGCGCGAAAAGATGATTAATTGATGCTTTTGTTAAATATACATCCGCGCGCGCGCGTGTGTGTGTGTGTGTGTGTGTGTGTGTGTGTGTGCGCGCGTGAGTTTCTGCGCGGAATATTTGGATTCTCTTTCTGTGCACGACGTACGGAACGGTAATAATATATTTTCGCAGGGGCGGAAAATCACGACGTTATATCTCGCATGCAACGCGAGCGACGAAGACATGAGAGCCGGCCGTTTCCTACGGCGGCAAAAAGAAATTACGTGCCAATTTGCAAGGTATAAATGTCACTGACGGAGACAAATGACGCGGACGTCCGGGGGAAGCGGAACACGCGCGGAAATATCATTCCCTCCTCTCTTGAAAGATTTCTCAGGGTCTCTCGACGGAGAGACGCTCGTGTGTAACAAACGGGGATTCATAAAGATCCGAGATATTGCCCTTAAATTTTCTCAGCCTGCGTGTTTGCGCGAGAAATAAACCGGAGAGAATGGAAGAGAAAAAAAAAAAACTAAATCCACGCTGAATCCAGAAACGCAACGAAGAGAACTTCACGCAGAGGCGTATTATTAATTGCATAAAACCGCCGAAGTGCCTCGTTTACACAGTTTGATTACACGTGGCGAACGAAATGCGCGTGACAGCCCGTTAAAGTGACGCTTAATCGGAAATATTAATGATGTGTACCAATACACCACAGACGGGCCGATGAATATGCATATGTTACGCGCTCGAATAGTCGTACCTCTTGGCGTTGATAATGCTTCCTGCAAATCCACCGAGATTTATGCACGCCGGTGATAATCCTCGAAAGATCGATAAAAAAAAAAAAAAAACAAATCCGCGCGCCGATATGTACACCCGCGCGAGATATTTCCAGATTTTTTCCTTGATCGATGACGAGATTACATGCTGAATAACGGGACGAGCGTAAATAATTGCCGGATCTCCGCGCGACGCACCTGTTTATAATTAAATGCTGTTAATGTCCGAGAGACCCGACTGTGGACATTATATAAATAATAAAACATAACGCGTCCATCTCCGGCAAGGAAAAACGAGAAACGCGTAGAGTCAGACGGAAGTAAACGAGGAAAAGCGAGCGGCGTTTTCGCCGAGAAAGAAAGAGAGACGCGAGCGAATAAAAATCTCTGCTCAGCAGTGGGGCTCACGTTTCCGTCGTGTTGCTTCCTCAATTTTGCTCTTTTGTCCCGATTCGTTCACTTTTTGCTTTATTTTCGTCCCTCCATTTACTGCCTCCGGTTTTGTCTCGCTACCACCGCCCTCCACACGTTGTTTCTATTTCTTATTGAGGCGGGTATCTCGCGCAGAATGGTCCACGAGAATCTCTCTTAAATCCTTAAGATCCTTCGGAAACTCGGACGGTCTTAAACGACATCGCTCGAACACCGCGGCGATCGGGTCGGCAAATGTAACCAAACAAAGACCGTGAGAGATCAATAGATTCTCCCTCTTCGTCTCTCTCGTTCTCTCTTTATCTCTGTGTTCTTGTTGACTAGCTACTAATTTCTGGAACCGTGTACTTACAGCACATTCCGCTGCAGCGAATTCACCGCCGCGAAATTCTCGCCGTCTCGTGCCTCGAAATGAACTTCTTACGAGCAACGAGAGCAAATGATGCGTCGCGGCGCGGAACGTTTTGCGCCCGCAAGTACGCGGGCTTTTATGGATCATTTATCCAGAATAGCCCGAGCAGTGCCGCGCTTTACCGCGCGCGGTTTTACTTGTATTTCGTTATTTTCACTTTTACGACGCAGACGTCTGACGCGGACGTGTCCTCCATTATCTCGCTTGAATTTACGTCTTTGTCGTCTATATGAAACGCCTTAATCGACAGTTGTACAGTCCGTATGCGGGAAGGACGAAATAAAGTTTCATATACGTCACACATTGTGTTGTAAAAAAAATAAACGTTTTCAGAAACACGCTAACTTTCACTTAAAGCCTTTGTTTCGGCTTTTTTCACATCTCTCGTATCTTGAACAAAATGTGCTGTTTACATCGCGAAAACAATAACGCGGCTGAATGCACGCATCGGTTTGTAGATGGTCTGACCTTAAACACCGCGCGGGAGGGCGCACACAGAGAGTTTAATATATTAACGGATTCAGGAAATATAGGTGTATTATCGCGGTCTATTGTCGTTCCGTCGATCAATGACGTTTCGTGCCCAGAGTAACGAATTTTCATGCAAATTGCGACAGTACGCGTAGTGACACGGCCCGACCGAATCAATAGGCATTAATTGAAATAGAAGCAAAGCCGATCGACGAGCTTGACGCGCTGTTGCATTATGCAACACGCGACGAAGACATTTAATCGGCGGAATATAATATGCGAAGAACGTAGCGCGCGCGCGCGGAAAAGATAAGGTTGTCGAAGATCCGAAGAAGACTTAAGATTTTTTTTTTGTTAAAAACAAAAAAAACATCTGACTTTTACCACCGTCTTATCGCGGGAAATCAGTTGGCGAACATCTTTTGGAGAACTCTCTTGCTCTTTTTCAGGAAAACAAGATCATAAATTCGTCTCGGCGCGGCGTCCTCATCGAATAGCCTCATCCTAGATCTCGGCGAGTGTTATTAAGAGTAACAACCGAAGTAATAGCGTCCTTATTTCGCTCCAGAAGCGAGGTTGCTTTATACTCCCCTCTTGCCATTTTGCTGAAATTGAAATAGACGACGCCACGCGTTCGCGATTTCATTTTATTCTGCGAAATAAACCGCGATTGGTCGTATCATCAAGTAATTTCGTAAAAAATACACCGATATAAATTTTTTGTCTTCGAATTAAGTCTGTAATATTCGATAAAAATGTGCGTTCAGAATTTTGAGGAGCAACCATTTCTAGAAACAGACGGTTGTTCTTATTTCAAGTAGAAAAATTACTGCAGTATATTCTTTCTTAGTTATTGCGTCGTACGATGAAAGTTAACAAACATTCGAGATCCACATTTTGTTATTGTATAATAATAACAATATTGCATTATCTTTTCAAAGTTTTTTTTGTTAAAGAAGTTTAACGGATACGTTGACGTGTGAAATACATATAATGTAATTTATGTGCAATTTCAAGCTGCCAACTTTCCCAATATAAAGCAAAATTTAATCAAAGTCGCACACGTTCCATTATCATCGGGAGATGATAATGGAAAATGCTAGCACGCAGAGAGATCGATTCGATGAAACGGTATGTCTATTAAAATAGAATAAAATGAACTCGTTTCACAATACGCGAACGCTTAATTATAAGATAAAAACGATTCGCGTCGTCGAAAATAAAAGCTCGACAAGTGGTTGTGTCTTGCACAATCGACGAGAATAATATGATCGGAAAGCTCCTTCTTACACGCACGATCGAAATAAGCTGCTTATTTAGTACAATAGTTTGAGTTAAGTGCGAGAGTTTCCATTCGTTACGGATGGCGAATCTTAATCCGACGTTTATTAATTCTGTAAATCTCATATACACGGCAAAGTGGCTCATTTGCCTCGGCTAATTTCCAATCCTTCCGATATAACATTAAATTATTATTCCGGGTTATGTAATCCAAATTGATAACCCAAGAGAGAAACTTGAAAAGCGGCTCGGAGATTATCAATAACTCGAACCGACCATGTAAGCGTTACAGGCGGATATATATGTATATAGTATGTGTGTGTGTATGTGTGTGAATCCATATTCACTTATAGAGAAAAAAGAAGATATAAAGGAGTGAATGAGAATAAGAAAGGATGTGAAAAAGTGAGAATGAGAAAATAAAAGGATGATTTTTATAAAAATTTATATTGGCAAAAACAAAAGTCCAAGCATAGCGATAGTGTGTATGTGTGTGTTTAGGTAAGTTAGTTTAGTTGGTAAAGTAGAAGAAGTTAGCGAATAAAATAGAAAGTAAAGTAGAATATAAACTAGTGGTTAGATTGTAAGTTCTGGTTATAAAAAGATTGTAACTTCAAGAAAAACAATAAACATATATCTATCTATATCCGCCTGGATACACGTACGGACTCTACATAAGAGAAGCTATTAATTTCTAATAAAATCCTTAACCAAATTAATTTTTTTTTTTGACTTAAACAGTTTAGTAAAATGTTACAATAGTCTCTCTATCTCTTTTACTTGCACCAAATTGCCTTTTATCCTGCAATAATAATATTTTTAAAACAAAGTCTACAATATACACACTATCTTTTTTAAAGATCTTTAGAGCGTACTGTATTGTGTAAGTGCTTCTGGATGTTAAGATGAGATATGTGTGCATCATATTCCGATGTAGCTTTTATTTATTCCAGAAATTGCTCGCGGATTACCATCATGCTACATTCTTCATAAAAATTGAATTTCTCTTTGCCCGGAGTAACGTCATTCGCATACCAAAGCGATTCGGGTCGCGCGATAATAATCCTTTTTTTTTTTTTTTGCGAGGAAATCAGTCTGAGGCGAAGTGGCACATGGAAACTCGCAGAAAAAGAAGACATGCTTCGCGGATGACGGAGATATATCTATATAGAGAAGGACTGTGAACAAATCCAGACTGCGCTATTAAAAATTAAATTTGCGGGCAGCCGCTTTCAGAAGCTGGCCCCGATCCGATTCGTTTCTCTCGTATCGATCCGTATCACAAGAAAATATAGAATTAAGCATGCCAATCTCGTTAAGTGCGTCCGTTCCCGAGACTTTGTTTCCCTCTTTCATTAGCTTGAAATTCGTAATTTCACTCCCGGCTGATTACGCGAGCGATAAACAATTTCCGTCTTCAACTATCGGTTAAATATAGAGCAACATGGGTATGTCAGTAAGAACCCTCTCTTGTTATCGTGTCCTACGGCAATTGAATTTCGATGCAAACAATAAAGTCTCCGAAGTCATCGAACTTCGCAGCGTGAGCTACTCTCTCTCTCTTTCTTTCTCGCTCGCTCGCTCGCTTTGTGGATCTCTCTCGACGCGACAGAGAGAGAGAGAGAGAGAGAGAGAGCGAACGGAGGGACTCAATTAAGCCAGTCCAGTAGCGCAAAGGGAAGCACAATGAAGTGGAGAACAAGAGGGGCTGCCGACAATTAAAATATTCGATCGGACGCGAGAAGGTATAAAGCTTAGCTTTGTCACGGTGCATGAGTGAGTTATAACTTTTTCAATAATAACTGTCGATATGTATATATATATATTTGTTCTTTCTCTTTCTTTCTCTCTTTTTCCCCTTCTTTCTGATCCGCTACTGTTCGTGGTCTTTGACCAGAAAATCTTTCTTCTTTCTATTTTTTTTTTTTTTTTTTTATTCGAGAAAGCACGCGAAAACGACTTCGTCGCGTCTCATCAGCAAACTTTCCATAAGTATAACGACGAAGTGCAAATTGCCAAGATAATTTTTTCCTATTTTTTACATCGATTTGCAAACTTCGTGTCTTTTCAAATGGCGAACTTCATCGAGCGAAGTTAGATGAATCAAGTTTGGACAGCAGGGAGATGAGCGGTTCGAAGCAGCTTCGAGGAAGTTTCCAGCTTACTCTTGCGATTGTGCTTACCAACCGTCCATAAAATTACGTTCAGCACGTAAAAATAGGACCGAGATTGGACATGTTTACTTTAAGTAAAATATCGATGGAGATTTTAAAGAATTGAAAAAAAAACGTGGTTTAAAACTATTTGTGTGTTACTTTTTCGTACAGTTTTGTACAAAAACTGTGAACGTTGACAGTACTATTGCTTAACAAACTGCGAGAGTCCACAAAGTTTAGTCGATTTGCAAAATAATTTTACTACAAACTGAGGGAATTGTTTGTAATACTGACGTATTTACTCGAAAAAAGAAAAAAAGAGAAAGAGAGAGAGAGAGAGAGAATAAAAGAAAAAATTCCTATATATACACACAACATGACATAGAGGGTGAGATTGATAGAGGACATTTTCTGAGCCTATAAATCGAAAAAATCCGCAATTACATCGAAAATATCAGCGGAGTTGATTGATGACGCGTAATAACTACACTATTTCATTAATAGGTGTGTATCTCGCCGTCTTAAGTATAATGGAATGCTAATTCGAAATTTGTACACGAATCTTACTACGCTACTCGTATTTGATTTCGCAAATGGTCGGACTCTCCAATTAGCAAATGGATTTTCTGCAGCAAATACGAGTAAAGCCGTAAACTGACAGACTCTCCAACGCTAATGGGCGAACTAGCTCGTTAGTGATTTCCTCTTTCTCCGAATCATTGTCTGCTCGTAACAAGTCCAAACATTATGTCATCGCTTTTTTGTTTTGCGCGCAAAATACAAACGAATCATTTATCACAAATTTCGATAATAATTCGTATATATTCCGCATGTGTGTGTAGAGAAAAAGCATCGGTGCAATATAAAATACGGCTGAAATATTAAACAGAATGTACTTACACAAACCTAGAACGCAACTGATCGATTGTGAGTAAACAACTTTTGTCAACATCGGGTTGTAGTTTGTTTTTTATCATTTGCTTTTTTTAGTTTCCACAATTATTGGTATATTTTCTTTCAATGAAAACTAATTAACGAGTGGTTGTCTTACTTTTTTGTTACTTGCAGCCAAATTAAATAAACAAATAATACGAATTCTTCTTTCCCAGTATTAAACTTTTCCACAATGACTGTATATAAAAAACTCTCCTTATCTCTCATTTCCCTAAGGAATCAGGCTTTTGTCATTGCGACAAATAACTGCGCGGCTGGGAGACCGCAGCTCTTCACATCGAAAAGTTAATTTTTCGCAATGACTTTAATTAATTTCTTAGGGAATTGCGAGTAGAAAAATTTTCCTACACACACGAGGCGCAAACAATATGTATGTACATATTTGAATTAATAATTATTTCTACTGATGCAACTATAAACAAAGTTTGCACACAATTTTATCGCAAAGTTAAAATTCATACGCTTAAAACTCCGAGAGTTTTATCAGATTTGTCATTAAATTAAAAAGAAAAAAAAACTACCATTAAAACAAAGAAAGCGTATCTTGTTTCTTTCTCGCAAAGATAAAGTAAACCCGCCGGCTCTTCCATTAGCAGGATGAAACCTGGAGACGACGTGTGGCAATTGTAATTACGAGGGTAATTCTCGAAGCAATACACCACACGAACTAGCGCCGCGAAATTTTGACGAAGATGAAAAGGGAACGGATTATCGCGCTTTATCATGTGTCTCGTGATGAATTTCTCACTAATACGACGCAACATTTCCGACCTGCCACGCATCAGAGAGATAAACTCGACTCACCCGAGCGGCCGGTAACGAAGAAATATACTACTCGGAAAGTTTCAAAAGTTTTCTCCCGGATTTGTTATGCGAAAAGCTCGTCGCGCGTGGAAAATGTAACGCGCAAAAACAAACAATGAAAAAACACCATCTTCCGCTACGATCGGCTCGGATAAATACATGTCAAATTAAATATCGTACTCACCAGTTGTGTGCGATCGACGAAGGAAAATTCGAAGTGCGGAGTTTCTCCCGAGCCGATCCGACAACGGAAATTCACACGAACCGACTTAACAAAAAAAATAAAACAAAGAAGAAGAAGAAGAAGGAAAAGAGAGAAAGAGACAGACCGGAGCGAGAAACGACGGAAGCTCCGTGGTCCTTAAACAAGACGTGTGTGCGTGTGATTGCGTATCGGGGCGCGGACTGAGCGAGCCGAGAGCGTCTCCGGTTTGTCCCACCCCACCGGTCTCTTCTCAAACCATCCCCTACTCCCTTTCTCTCTCTCTCCACTCTCGACCGCCCCTCGCGCGTTCTCCCACCCCCGTTATCGAAGCTCTAAAGCTCTCCCGGACCCCCACACCCCCGGACACTTCCAGTACCGTCCGTCAGCGCCAACGCCCTTGCGCACTAGGAACGTCTGCGAAGCGTGGCACTACCGGTCCTTTGGCACTCGACACCTCGAATCGCGTCTCCCGTGGATTCTGGATCTGCGTTTTCACCTGCCGCATCTCCCTCCCTTTCTCCCCCGTTCGCTGGCATCTGTTACTTCTCGTGTATTTTCTTTTTTCGGTATATGTTTTGTTCTAAATTTGATCCCGCTACCCTTGGCCACGAAGCGCTCGTCGAGAGCGGTATCTCGTGGTGTGGCGTAACAGTAGACGCAATACGCGTGAGGGTGGACGCGTCTCGACGTACACACGCCGCTACTACTGCTATTATTTACCCGCGAAACCGCCACGGCATCGATCCACAATTTGAATCACGTGGCGAAAATTTTTGCACAGATTTGAACATCTTGAAATGTCCAATTTGAGGACGAATTTGGTTTACAATTAATGCGCGACAGAATTCAGACGATGATATTTTTTACGGAGCACGTAATGTAATATGCAAATTCGAAACGCAGACGGCGACTTAACCTTTGGAAAATCTTTTAAGTGAATTCACTCGTTCAATTACGAAATTTAAATGCGAATGTGAGATAATCTCGCGAGAGTAAAATCAACGCTAGCTGTTAAAATATAAGTTCATTAATTATATTGTATCATACGGCTTAAGAAAAATATATATAAAAGTATGATTTACATATTTAAATATATGATTTGCATCTTGCAACATCTGTGTGATGTATATTACGATCAAAAGTTTCTCTCTTTTTTCTTTTTAACACAGATTTACTTTATCTCTTGTATTTTCAATAATTTAATTACAGCGTCAACGAATGTTTGCGGCTTTATTCTTCACACGTACTCTCGAATTTAGTTTATCTGTCATATTGAAAAGATGGAATTGTGGGAGCAAATTCAATCATTCTTAATCAGCTCGCAAACACCACCTTACCGCACTCTCTCTCTCTCTCTTTCTCTTACTCACTCTTTCTTTCTCTTCGCTTTTAGTTGCTCCAAACGTTTCACTATTTCAATACGATGCCAGTTTTGATCTAACTTATCTCTGTCAACTCGACCCCGCTAGTTTTCCACTTCAATTTTGTCCTTGATTCATCTCTGAAAATCAACCGCAATTTCCATCCATTTCCGTTCATCCTTTCTATTTTCTCAGTAAACATCTATACGTGCGTGTACGGTTAAACAATAAATATTATCTCGGACGCAAAGACGCTACGCTTTTTGTTGATGCCGCATGCTAGTGTTTTCCGATGCAGAATTAATTATCGCAAATTTGTGTTTATTTTTTCTCTATGTTTGCGACTGTACGATAAATTCCTCGATAATTTCATCGACAGAATAAATAATAAATTATCGCGATCTTCGCCTTCGTGAAAAAATAAAGAAAATAAATCGCATTTCTCGATCTTATATATCGTCGGAAGAAATTCTGGAAAATGCGTCTGCGCGTTTAGTCTCTCTTCAAAATTACCGATGGTTACGGTGTGCTACCGGTGATTCAGAGTTAGTGGAATGTCGAAGACGAGAGAAGAAAGAGGAGGAGAATAGAGGGAAGAGAAGAGAATAAAATGTCTCCACTCGAGAAAGCGACTTGAGCTGAATTACCTTGAGAAGAGGGATAAGGGAAAAGGGTTTGGAAAGATCTTATCGCGATCGCCGATCCTACTAAATCGAACTTATCATCGCAATAAACTATAACTCTGCAAATGTTGAGGTGTTATCCCTTGTGATATATGTACGCATTAAATGGGAAAGATATCTTCTTCTGCCGAGATATCAAATTTTAACTCGGGCCAATCGATGCGCTAAGTGGGATGGTCGTACACACTTTCTCACATCGCACGTTTTCGCAGCAAATTCCGTTCAATCGTAAAAATTAAGGATAAGTCCTTCTCTCTGTCGTTCGATATTTCCCATGGCGAGAAGAGATCCTCGACGTTTCTAAGCTGCAGGTATAGAAATTCGATTTCCAAGACGGCCCATTAAAGCGGTTAACGAAGAACGGTTTCCAATAACGATTTCAGTCAGACCTCACTCGAGACCAGCACCGCCTTCTCCCTAAGCTGGTACAAGAGCGGGATCAATGATGATCTTCTCGAATCACAATCAGCCGCGAAGTGCGCTCTTTGCTACACGATCTTTCTCGATCATAACAGCTCGTATCATCGATCGAAATAGAAGCAACTATTAGAAACAATGACACTTGCTCTTTTCTATAAATTTGCATTTGTTTTTTGTTTTTTTGAAAAATCTGTATATTAAAATATAGACGATATCGGTGACTTTATTGGCGCTAGAAAATTTCTTTCCAATTTTTTTAGATTCAGGAAATAAATGAAAATCGCGAGGCTATATCTGGCGAATAAGGCGGATGAGCGATTCAAAGCCCGACTCGTAAATTTTGGCAACCGTTGCAACAGTTGAAGTGTGAGCTGGCACATTGTCAAAAATCACTGTGAGAGAGCGTCTACTTTGGCGAGCTGTCACACAAACACTACCCGCGATAACGAACCAGGGTTTGACATTTGTTCTTCCGAACGATGAAACTTGTCAATGACAACAATGCAATGTGATATTATTGTCGCTATCTCGTGCGTCGTTTCGGATACTTGTCAATCACCTCTCGTAAATGTTAATTGATAATTAAAATCATGATGTTTCTGCAATTTCCGTTTTATTGACGTTTATAGCGTCATACATTCCAACTGAGAATAATTAAAAATATAAACGAGACGTTCTGGAGACGTTAAAGGATCTTTTAATTGTTTTGCACAACAACTAGTTCTTATTTTGTTAAAATTATTTTTTTAAATAAATTAGAAAAGAGACTACAAAGGAATAGTATCATTTCTTCACAACTAACGTTTAATATTTAATATCGAAGTTACACGCGCAAATATAAGGAGAGCTCGTATATAAATCTTTTTTTTTTTGCGTTCGATAAAATCAGCCATTCAAGATAAAAAAAATTGTGAAAATTCTAAGCGGATTTTTTCCGCGTATAGTACGCGACTCTTCTCGTGTTAATCAATTTAAGAATCTCGAAGCGGCAAGAGAACCGACTATTATCACGTACGCTTGTTTTGTTGTTGCGGGCTAAAACATAAATGTGATGTTTGCAGTTTTATATACAAGATACACCTCAGAGCTTATATTTTTCTAGCGAAAAGTAGAGTGCACTTTGCGCTGTCTGAGAATGGCGTCTGAGATGCATACGCGTTTTCGCGGCGGCACTTTGCATCCAGCAGCCTGACTGGGAATTGAGTTTTGACATAATATGGCTTGGTATATTCTCGGGCACTTCTTTTTTCGTTAAGACGCGGAGCTTGAGTAAACTGCGTTTTGAAAAATAACACGCGTCGCGTTTTTGCGCTTTACAGAAATGTGCGCGGAAAAACGTAAAGATGCGAGAAAGGGTTAAATTAGTTTATATTAAGCTAATGATATATAATACACACACGAGCGCGAACGACGGAGAGAAATGAGGAACGGATCGCACGCGCAAACGTTTCTTTCTGGTTTCAAGTTACATTCTGACTGAAAGCTCGTAAGCATTTTCACGGAGAGCATCTCACACGCGAGTAATTGGACGTAAAGTCCGTGCCGCGCAACTATCCGGTATTCTTAAACGCCATGAAATAAAATCCACTCTCAACTGTCGTTCTCTCTCCCCGTATAGTCGTGTAATTGCGTTACGACATTTACATCGTTAACAAGACGCGCTTCGAAATCGCTCTAGACGTTCAAAGGTAATCTCCATAAAATGGCGACGAGAGAAAGGAAATTTGCGATCAAGTCGAAGACTCTAGTTAGACTCTAGTTTGTATAATCTCCTTTCCGCGCTATTGCCAAGTGCTCCGATGTCTTTTACAACTTAATAAGCGACAGTAAGCTACTTTATGTAAGCTATGTTGACGATTGCTCTTTTGATATCATTCAATTTCATTTGTATAAAAAAATATATTGGCCATGCAGATGTATTTTTTTAAAGGTCAAGTGTCGGATCTCTTTAATTCTACCGCCGATCTCTTCGAATCGCTCCTGTGCAATAGATTAATTTGTTACTCTTCTCCTCTTCCCTACATCAGAATCAATTTTATTGCCATTTCTAATTTATTGTCGATCATGACGGATTTAAATACAATTAGAAACAAAAAGATCGATATATCGATATGCGATATATATCGAAATGCGATATATATCGAAATGCGATATATATATCGAAATGCGATATTACGATGTTAGCATAGAAAAATCTTATTCCTGCTCAAAACGCTACTTCTTAATATTCGTACTTATATATGCTGACTCATTCACCTTAACTATAATGAATTAAAGTTATTTACAGTTTTTTATATGTTTTATATGAAAGCCGTACGATTTCTATATTTTTTCATTGTTTCGATATTTTTTCATTTTTTATCTGTTTTTTATTTTTATAAACAGTGACAAAATCTGTATAAAAAAATATCATTAAATACTAACGAACAGCAATCCTCAACATGCAATATTAATAATTTTAATAACAATTATTTTGAAACTAGGGCAATATATATCCCACGCGACTATTCATGTCTCTAAATTAGGACGCGACTACTCTCGAGTCGCAACCGAACAATTCTTCGAGAGAGAGAGATGAAATTGCATCACGCTACCGTACACATATATCATCGTGTGTCTAACGATACTGAAATTCAAACGAGACGAGAAACGCGGCTCAGTATTCCGGAAGTTAGTTAAAGAATTGTTGGAACGTTGGGCGTGCGAGGAATAAAACTCGTTCGTTACACAAGTGGAAACGACGAGGTCGAAAGGACAGAGAACGTGGAGAATCACGGGAAATTGCTGCCCTGTAAGAAAGACCGGCGGCACTTTCGCGGCATTTGGAATCAAGGGAAACCTTCCGTCCCGTAGTTCCGATAGAACTCGAAATGAGAGTAAGCGCACGAACTCTTCTTCTGTGTAAAACACACGTCAACCCAATAAAGAAGATATTACGTCGTGCGGATAACTTCGCAAAAAAAAAGTAACATTCTTTCTGATTTCTCTTCACTTCGCCAATTTCAAAAAAAAAAAAAAAGAAAAAAAAAATTCTTCGTACTTAGCGCAGCGAAATGAAATTGTCGTCGTTGCACGCGGATTAACTTAAATTCTGCTCGAGAGATCGCACGGCCATCTCTCTGAGAACCCGAGACGTAAGACGGAAATTTTCTGCTTACAACGTGGTTACGATATTTTAGGGTAAATAGAAAGAGAGAGAAAGAAAGTACCAACGGTTCGTCATATTTTCACCGGGTTTCCGCAAAAATAATTCTACCGTGCAGCTTTCCGCCACGGTGACCTTCTTTGCTCATTTTATTTGTAGCTCTCTCTCATTGCATTTAACCGCAGGCCTCCAACTCTTTCGCGCACACAACGTGAAAATGCGAAGTGACGGAATTTTCGAGCGCGTATGAGACGCGTAGTTCCCGAATTCACTTCCGATAATCGCAATTCCATTTCGCCTCGAGAAATGTCAACGAGATACGAGCGAACTCTATAAAGGTCGATTTGTATTAAATGGCCGACGTAAATATTTTCAAAACTTGAGGATAAAAACATTCTCTTTGCAGAATATATTTAATACAAAATATATATATTTCATTTTGTCAAATCGGCGAATATATATATATTTTCACCGCTTCGACGAAATAAATGGTGAATGGGTTATAAACACGCCGCGCTAAAAAGTATGAAAATTAAATTCGCGCGTTCTATCGTTATACAGACTAAATTCAACGTGAGATAAAAAGTGCTTATTTTCGTTGGGAGATCATCGATGCGCGGCTTTTACGCGCCATATGTCGCATATATATCCTCTTATTTTAAATATTCAGAGTACATTATATATTCGCGTCAATGCACTCACCGCGCACAATGGAAGAAGCGTGACGCGAAATTTTAACCGCGATCACCCGCCCTATGTATTCCGTAATATTTTATAAGCTTGCTTGATGTCGCATAATGCGCGGAGCATTATGTTGAGCGCAATTTGAACGAATTCAAACAATTTCAATTTTACGAGACATTCTCCCGACTATTGTTTCAGCATTAGGCGTCCCGCGTGTCTGAGACGACCGGGTCTGAAACTTCACCGTTTTAGCGAAATCCATTCTCTCGCCCATTCGGCCGCTAATTTGCATCTCTTCGTGCCCCGAAAGAACCTTCATAATACAAAGCCTGCGAACAAAAAAACAATAAAACAAAAAAAAAAAAAAAAAAAAAAAAAAACAAAAGTTTGCGACACGGCTTTTTAGAAACGACGTGCTTTACTTCCATCATTTCGCAGTTTGCCGCATTATTCTCTGGAAAACACGTAAACTTTTCTGATAGCGAGCATCTCTTTTCAACGACCGTCACCTCCCCTTAACGCGCTACTGAACTCGAGTCGCTTTCCACGTCCGATCCGGAGTTTCTTTCATCCGATGTGATGTTTTGTATGCCGCGGCGTACCGTTACGCGCGCGTCTGGTATTCTTAGAATGCGTCTAGCGAGTTTGTCCGATTACCGATGGGAAAAGACCGGGGAATTGAGTTCGCGTAGAGCGAGTGTCATTTACGGGTCTTGGGAAATTTCGTCTCTCTCAACTCGCGCGGGCAATCGGTTGAATCGTTCTCTGGACGACGGACAGTCCTCTTTTCTTCTCTGTTGGCGCCGAACTTGGACGAAAGAAAAAAAAACAAAAAATACCGTAACATAGCGTAAGAAAAATCGGTAAAGACTGAGAAAACGAGTTATCGCACAGTTAAAAGTTTAAAGAACTTCCCACGTTGCCGTCGATCTCTGAGCTATGCTCCTCGCGTTCGTCAACTTCTCACTTTCTGTTCTAATGAAGCTTCTTAACTGTTTCCATATCGCGGACCCGAGTTGTTAGCGGGGCAAATCCGTTGTTAAATATGCAGACAGGTTTAATATTAATTAACCGAGAAATTAGAAGTTTCCTTAATGAAATAACTCCGTTCTTAATTAGCTCAAGAGAGACTACGCGTTGATATAAAAATGAGTAAAAAGAAATTTGCCGGATTATTATTCGGAAAGTTTTCTTTTTTCTTTTCTCTTGTAATACAACATTTATAAATAAAAAAAAGACAGCAAATATTTAAATAAAAGGAGTATATTATCGCGAATATTTAAATACGGTGCAGTTGTTCAATATTTATGCTGCGTGCGATGTTTATGTATATTGCATTTCGTGTTATCTTTTTACGAAATTGCGCCAAGTTTGCATTGACGTCATGAGATTCGGACCATTACGTATCTTTTCAGATTGCTGCCTAGTGGCTCGTTTTAATATTGTAGCTATCGATACGGTACGTATATTACAGCGTGTAATCCGGAGCGCAATTTCTGTGCACAAAACAGTACGTGTGTATGCGCAACGGTGCTGTATGTGTTTACATACGCGAACATTGTGGGACCAACGCAGGTGGAGGTCGGTTAGAAATGTGCAAGCACGCAATAACCAGAGGGAGATAGGGAAAGGACTGCTAAGTGTATTGATCACCGAAGGGTATCAAGCACATTATCGAAAATAATATCGAGAGCACACTTGACAGGGTTTGAAAAACTACTATCGTCTTCAATGTTACGTCCTGAGACTCCACAATTCCTTTCTTTGCAGCGCGATGGATAAAAAGAAAGGATGGAGAGCAGGAGATTAATCTGGGAAAACACATGATGGAAACCGCCTGCACACGAAACGAAATCGGCGCGTGCCGACTCGTTCGTGAATATATAATCTTGTACACAGTTGGATTTCCTCTGTGTCGAGGATCGCATAAATATGTCCAGCTGTTGCGTACCACCATAGCTCGACCGTGGCCAGAACGTAACATCAATATTCGCGTGCTTTTTACAGCGCGTCTTCTGTTCTTATTAATATTCGGTGGACATATCCTTCAAACTGTGGGCGAGTCACTTCTGACCCCTGTTCTACGGAATAATCAAAAAGTCGCTTCGCGTACACACACAAATATAACTAAAATATTTTTTTAATTTCTTGAAATATATTTTATTATTTAAATTATTATTATTTAAATATGTTTAGTTGCAGGTGTTCATGTTATTAAATCGAGTGACCAACAAAGAATTAAAAAAATCATACCGTAAATTCTACAAAAGAAACGATGCGTCTCTAAATCATAATTTTCTTCCAATGAATACATAGGAAAAAATTTATAACTTATTCTCCGATATAGTCGTTAACGTCGGAAAAGTGCGGCGCGAGCAGCAGCAATACATGTCACTGTCGCGACCGAGAGCGAGAACTTAATAGACCTGCCAGCGCCCGCGGATAATGCAGAATACATAGACGCGGGTCTATTTTATCGCGTCGGAAACAATAGCTGCCGTAAAACAAGAAAAAGGGAAAAGAACACAAAACCGATTTCCGATTGAACAAAGTGATACGCGGAATTGAACACTTATCGCGTTCTGCCGAAACAATTCTCGCAACACACACCTCCGTTATCGCAGCTGTAGGAGTTTGACCGTTTGATAACGGCGAAAAGATCAGATCCCCAGTGAATCTCTCTTAGAATCTCTTGCGATATCGAGATCACGCGTGACAAAAGCGGCAATGCTTTCGTCTCGCGCGTTGCGAAACGGTATATTTAATAAATCAGTGAGACGAAAACAGCGCACAATATGTTCGCGTAGTCTTCCGTAATCGATCAGTGCAAATCGGATCAACGGCGCGAATCGCGTTCTGTCCGTTTGTAATTTGATTTTCGAATGAATGAAAAAATCGTTGGCAATCTCTTCGCGTCTCACTCTCGCGTCGGGAAAAAAGCTAAAATTCACAAAACAATTTTCCCTCTTTCTACGCATTTACATTTGGAAAATTGAATATTTTTACGCAGAAAGTTTAGAGTTCATTTGCGGTCATTTATCCGTCAGTTTGAATGCAAATTGTTTTTCACACAATACGCTACTATCAAACGAATCATTTTTCTAAAACTTTTCGCGTTTATTGTTCGAGAAAGAAAGAGACGGAAATTATTGGCGTGGAGTTTTTGGCGCAGCCGGATGTGCATTCCGCTGGATAATATTATATTTTATGACGCTTTGAAGCGTCTTTGATCAAAAGGGACATCATGGCGAGTGGCGCGATTGTTGAACACACACGTAATCGCCCAGAGCGCATGGAACTTATTAGATTCCCGTTTTGGACAGGTACCAAGGTACTTCGCTCTTTCCCGTTTATCGCGTGCAATACTCGTCCTCTGTTCCATATTGCGATTTCTACGCAAGCCAAACGTGACCGCATATGTTCTCCGTGACAACTATTGTCCGAAAATTTAACACCATGTCGAGAAATATTGCAAACAATGCACCCGTTCGTATTTAATACGTTTGTTCGTTGTGGCTCGGGGTCACTCGAAACCTGATGGATGTTAATATAAGTTACACATAACTAGACATATTTAAATGATAAAATAAATATATTTAAAAAATAAAAAATAAAAAAAATATATTTAGTTACGTTATACTTGCGTACAAGCAGCGATTTTTTAATTATTCGTTCAGAAAATAGGTCAGAAGTGACTCAGCCACAGTTCTCCGAGGGTTAAGATGCCGTTATTGTGAGAAACGAGCAAGAATTTACATTCCCCTACAGCACGAAATATTGCTGGAACGTTGCAGGAATACTACAATATTTCTACGTATTACAAAAAAAATATTGAAGAAATATTACATATAGTTATCTAAAATTTAAAGTTAGAACGTTGTCATGTTGTATTTTGAATCTGCCATTTGAAATTTTGTAAATCTGACATCAAATCTGATTGACAAATGAAAGCGACTTTAAAGTCTTTGAAATCTATTTAGTTTACTACGTAAAACCATCGTTAAAAATATGGAAAACAATTTGCTTTCTGTTATACTTTCGCGAATATAACTAAAATCACTAAAACTTTTTATATGGGCTACTTCAATCCATTTATCTCAAAACCCTGACGTGATAATTTGAACCCTGACGTGGCAATTTCTGCGGTCAGACCCGTATTCAGCGCACAAAATTGCGTAAGAAACCATCTTTAATTCTCAAGCAATAAAATCTCGCAGATCATCTGTGTTATTAACGACACTATTAATAAAATTACAGATTTTACGTATGTCTACTTTGATGGTCGAAAATAATCGAAAATAAATGATCGAACAATCATTTCGAATATATTGCAACTGACCTTTCAAAAAATAATCGACAGTCACAATAGTGGAACATTGCTCCAGTTTGATCTTATCTACATTGTTTTTATTCATTCAAGCTAACATTCAGATATTCGAACGAGAATTGTTTTTTCGTCGAAACTGTGCACAGTGAACGGAAAATAGCGCAGCGCAGCGACGACCTTTTATTGATACAGCTCGAGTTGTCTCAGCGGGCAATATCGTGGATTTCGTGTGATCAAATCGCCGTATACGAAGCAGGTGTCGCGCGTGTAAAGATTTAATCCGTTAATTTCGATGCAAATGCCAAGAGCAGAAAACAAGGGGGAGAACTCGCAACTGTGTGTTCGTTCGCGATGCTGATGCTCGCTCGTTCGCTCGCGACGCCTATATCGATGCAGATTTGTTCACTGGCTGGAAACGAACGAATGAATGATCCACATGTAAGAAATTTTCTCGCGGACGGTAAAAGGCGAAGTTGCGCGAGAAGTTAGTAAATTGAAATTTCCAAGCCGTAGAACCTAAATTTAATTTGGTCGTTTCTCACGGAGCCGGATCCGATACCGAAAGTTTCCTCGCGAGATCCTAAAATATGAAGGAGAAACACGGTGTGATTCTACCTTTTAATAAGCTTCTTACGAACTCGCGAAGAACTAAATATTACTTCCAAGTATATATAGTAAATATATTACTTAATACTCGTCATATTATATAGTCTTGAAGAAGTAAAACTATTACGATCGCATATTTAAAATAAATATGCGTTTCTATTAGAAAATATCCGCAAGTTCGAATAATCCGATAGATCAAAACACGTCGGTGGAACACGACGTGTACGCGTAAGACGTGGGGATTATCTATGACTACAAGAGTGAAGTTCTGCAGCTCCGCTTACGTGGAATATAGACCTGATCGTTTATTCTGTATGACTGGAGGCGTATTCGATACCGAATACGCCGAAACAGCACTTACGACCGACGTCGTACGTGAACGACGACAGGATGGATAGCGGCGCGTTCCGTCCATAGATTTGGCAGATTTCCCAAAGTTGTGGACCGGTCGAATTTCGCCGACAGCGAAAAGCCGGAGAAGACCGAGTGGTACGAATCGAGCGAAGGGAAAGCCCCGTTAATGCGATAGTGAGCAGTCGAATTGGCATGTGCGGTAAGAGCGCATATGTCTCCACATAGACATCTCTATGTGGAGATATGACAGTTATAGTAACTTGTACTATGAAACTTCGCGGTGGGAAAGGGAAGAGGGAAAGTTTATGGCTGACGCGTGCACCGGGAAATCTCGAAGCAGCTTTCTACGCTTTGCTTTAATCTCACATCAGTCGCTCTCGCGATTTTAGTCGTACCGCCGTTCTGCTTGTAATCACAATTTGAAAAACTTGAAAAACCCGCATATCGATCTCCGATAACGCGTTTCTGTTCTGAGATAACATTTTGAGGTAAAATATTTTCGTCATACTCCACGTAGTTCAATGTTGTCAAATTGTTTTTATCGAAGAAACTATACAAAAATGTAATTGCGTCCAAGTTTACATATAATGTATACATATATATGCCTATTTATATATAACAACTATATCAATGTACATCTGTAAATTCAGACACATTTACATTTATATGTCTCACGTGGTTCATCAAATTTGCAAATCTGCTGAGTTCGGACATCGAGGAACATTCTACAAATGTCGTGTTCATTGTTAAAAAACAAAAAAATATAGTTCTACATTCAGACAATACAACAGCAACGCTTTCACACAGTAACAAGAGAGAAAAAGAAAAAGTTTTCTTTTGCTACCATCATCTGGATTTGTCGTAACTTCTTTTTTTGCGTGATATACTCGAATTTATATCGTACAACACGTACCAGTCCGAGCTTTATCGACGCTGACGTAAGACCACACGTCCCTCGTAAAATGTGGACACTTTCCGTCCTTATATCCGCAAAAGATTCATTGTGAGCCATCCCGCGCGTGCCTCCTCAGCGAATTGCCATTTCCACGACAGAAACAAACTATATCAATATCTCTCTCACGCTGTCTGAAGACACCTCTTCGAGAACATTGAAACAATTTACGCACTGACCGTGTAAACTTCACATCATATATATAATATTCCATCTTTTATCTCTGTGACATTTCTGAAGATTAATAGTATCCGCACACACACACACATACACAACGCGCACAGATGCTATCATTAAAGTTGAGGTTTGAGAAGCAGACTTTCTCGAATTTTGTGTAATTTATTGAACGCTTCCTCCGTCGGACTTGTTTTTCACTAACCGCCTCAAAGTTTCGACTTTTCGAGAAGGAAGTTGTTCGACATTGAAGATACGCTCGCGAAGATGTCAGGAGTACTTCGTGAGAACAAATATCGGTTTGAAAAATTCGCGATCAATACACACTCATATTTCCATATTAAGAAAAGAAAAAGATTTGAAGACGACGGAAGGAAGAACGAGAAATTGTTCGCAAATTTTCCGCTCAAATCAAAAGAGAAACATCGGGATCGCTTCGCCCCGAGACACGATGGAATGCATCGTATACTCGCGGAAAATTGAAAAATGCATTTCGCGTAGCAAATCCGTTTCTCGCGTGGTTTTATAACGAGAGATAAATGACCTGTGAAACGAGGCCTTCAATGTTTTTCGCCGAAGATTTCGGCTGTCAAAAAGATTTATCGTTTCGCGTGCGCGCGCTGTACTTTCTATACTAATAACGTTCACCCCCAAACGGGTTTGTCTGTCGCGAGCTTTTCGAGTCCCCATTTGCAACAAAATAAAAAAAAAAAAAAAAAAAAAAAAAAAAAAATTTTAAAACGTTCCGCGGAGATAAAAAGGACGGATTAAATTGAATTAAAAGCCGAATTAATATTGACGTGATATTAAAATCAAACCGAAAGCAAAATCGCTCGCTCGAGTGTTTGAACACGAGACGAATTAAATAAATTAAGCGTATATTATATTAAACATATATTCGTCGCGCTTTATGACCTCGCGTGTAATTTTACATCGTTTGTTGCGCTCTCCGAACGATTTTCCGAACGTAAAACGGCGACGCATAATCTTCTCGCAACGCGATATACACACGCGTCGCGATAAAACGCGAAATTAAATCGCACCGGCGAAATTGAGAAAAATATAGCCGCGTGTACGACGTTATGATGTTCCGCTGACACAGATTTTAAATTTTATCGGAATCGAATGTATGTACATTATGTACTCATATAAAAGTTAATCCGTAATATAAGATCCGAACACGCGTTTGACGTCAGCGAATGGCTCGCGATAAGAAATAGAATATGCGTTTGCATCTGAACCTCGTGCGTCTCTTCTCATCCCTTTAATCACATACGTACGACACGCATTGATGCGCATAAAAAAAAAACACTTTAAATCTCTCGCTGCGTTATTTGAATATTTTCAATAAAAATTGTCCTTTTTCCGTTAAGTTTGCACTTTATCGCAATGAAGTCATCTCGAAAAATTCATTTCGAATTACAAGGCTCCGAGGATAAAAAGATTAAGTTCTATTCCTTTTGTTTTCCCGCGGACGACGTAGATAATATTGTTATTTCAAAATTATCAATTAAAACGTCTCGATCGGCATTATGTACGTTATTTCCCGCGCCAATTATCCGACGTAAAAAGCGAATTTCTTTTTTACTCTGTGAAGTGAATAATAATAATAGCTTATCTCTTCAATGTGGAAACGAAGTGTGTGTGTCTGAGAAGATTTTATATTGCATGAAGATGTGATTATATATTCGCACAAAACCTTCTAATCGCACAGAGACGCCCGATAACTGTTTATTCACGTAATTCTCATCACACGGGATGTAATGAGATGTCGCGTTACACGAGAGACAGCTTAATGAATCGGGTGTAACGACGACAGCCTGACAATTTAGTTACTTACGAAACATTTACGACGAGGTGTAACTAGTTCGGAAAGCTGACGCGACGGTCGTAGAAGGTGCGAGCTCTCTGCATTTGCATAAAATCGGAGATATTATAATAATAGATGGGCGAATACAAGCAATCACACAGGAGAAGTTCTCTCACAAGCGTGAAATTCGCGTGTCTCTATAATTGGCCGTTGTGCTTGCACATCTAACGAGCTTTAATGCAAATTATCACACGTGCTATTAGCCAAATTAACAATTTAAACAATTTAATTTAATCGCATACATCTTCAATTAATATCCACATTAGTATACAAAATTGAGGAATAAAATGTTTACAAAATTTTAAATCAAATTATTTATACAGATCGACATATATATTCTTTGTTCAACCTGTGCCAAGGATCAATCCCTAATGCATGATCTCTCTCGAAATACAGATTGAATCGAGAGACGTTTATGTGTCCCGATATCTGGCTTCCCGGATCAATGCGCCACGTCTCCCAACAATGATTAGCATACAAATGAAGCTGTAAACAGTATCTTCATTCACTCAAGCCGATAGAACGCTGTCCCAGATACCAAGAAGTATTATTATAGAACAATCCGGAAATACATTCCGATTTCGCGTTGCCGATATCGCGAGAATTAAGCTTTTTCAACGAACTTTAAAAAAAAGAAAAAATGAAACATAAATTTCAGAAAACTTACACATTCAAAATTAGATTAATAATTACATAAAATTAATTTCGGAGAGCATTCTAAATTTTACAGAAAATCGAATCTTTATATTTTTGTCTGTAAATTCGAAGTTAAAAGAGGAAGCTTCTTTAGAAGGTTATTCGAGAAGAAATTTTAAATTCCATGCTTGAAATAGAGAAATCTTCACCTATATATAAACTTACATAAAGGCGAGACGCATTCAACTTTTATCACGCCTCAGTATAATAGTTAAGATAGTCGCCGTTACGTAAATACGAAAATAAGAAAACGCCGATAAGGATCTAAGGGTGACGAGAGGTAAAATTCTCGTGAAAAATACTTTTACTGCGTTTTACATATCTTGCGTTTGACATCAAACTGAATAAAAACTGAAAAAAAAAAAAATCAGAAAATGGTGCAATTCGTTAAACGATCTAATTAATTAGCACGAAGTTACGCACTAACGCGTTCAAAATCGCACACAGAACACTACTTTTTCTCTGTATTTTTCACCAACATTTGCAAAATACGACGTCAATCAATCAAATGAACTGACAATTGAATTATCAAAGTTTTAATAGATATAAAATCTAGCAAAAAAAGCGGGATCGAGATTAACGACTAACGCACTTTTGTGTGTGTAGAAAATTTTATTTTCTGTGTTAAACTTCGTTTGAATTATAAAATTAATTTAACGACATTTTTCGATCTTGTCTCTGTCGGCTTTAGAATTTGCGCGAGCGTGAATTTTGGCAGCGAGATACGAAATCTTTTGTTTCGCGCGCAAGACAAGTTTTTCTCTTCTATTGTGCAATATGAAACTTTCCGAAGCGTGTATTCTTTTATACGTTTTCACGAAAGAAAATACAATGACGTATCTTTCATATTATTTGAATCTCCATTATTGAATTCGTATTGCTCGTCCGCGCGGTGGCATCACAATGGACCACAATTTGTCAAAGAAACCGCGTTACAAATGTCCGCGTTTTTCGATAAATTCGTGATTCTTACATACAGCGAGATACCTCAAACTTATTTTTTATATTTTCATTGCACGTCTATTGCGAGCAGAATGTTTGTCTCTGACGTTTCAAAACAAATTATTCTTCTTAAGTGAAGAACGCGAGTAACAATATACAACGAGAAACGAGAATACTTGACCGCTCAACGATAACGGCAAACCCCTTTCTATTACCTATGCAGTAGAAAAAAGTTCAGAATAAATTTCAGAAATGAGTTCTCTCAAAAAGAAAAAACCGAGAAGAAAAATAAACGTCGGGAAGCTGCACCGGCGCAAGAATATTGTTTGATAATTCACTTTCTTTGTTCCGCAAAAATAGCAGTTTCGCTCTATAAACTATTCGGTCTTTTGCTTCTCTCTCTGTCTTTCTCTTTTTACTCGCAAATTTAAATATGTAAATCAACATTAATTAAAATACATTAAATAAAAAAAAAAAGAACGAGTAAAATTTCATTACTTTGGTGCCGTAAAGTCGTTTTAATTTTGCATTGCATATCACGTTTGCAACGATCTAACGATCGTATGGATATTGAATCAAGTGTCACAAAGTTTCCGCGGTACTCTCTCTTCGCCGCGCGCGTCAAACAACAAACGGGAAACTAAAAACCCCCGGCGAATAATCATCGTTTGCTCTAAATTGTCGTGTAAAAGTCACGAACAAAAAACACCGAAATGAAACTTTCATCTTCCGAAACCGCCTGTGTGCGAAGGAGGATCCTTAAATAACTCTTCCCCGTCGTGTGCTGGAGAGCACGTTCTCAAGGGGATCATATTCCATGAAGAAGGAGCCGAGAAAGAAAGAAAGAGAGGAGAGAGATCGTCCTTTATTATCTTTCCCGTTAGTGATATCTCGGGACGCAGCGTTCCGTCGGTCATCAGTCGGAACAGTTTTCACCCTCTTCCTTCTCCGAGACGGCGAATTTCGGATAGTGATAAGGGCGAAGCGCTAACACACAGTTTCGCCGACCGGGGCGGAGCGAAAAGCTCGTGTCTGTGGAAACTAGCCTAGCACAAGGTGTAAATCGCGCGCAAAATAATCGAGGGAAGACCACGAGGGTAAATGGGAACGAAAAGCGGTATCGCCGGCGTCAGCACTCTGGTTCTGGTGGCTAACCAGAAAAGGTGGAGCGCTGTTGCTAGGTAACCTGTTGCCACGGGCGTCTCTATGACGGCAATGAAGGGAAAGGAGAGAAAGAGAGAGACAGACAGAGAAGATAAAAAGAAAAGAGTTCACACTGTGTGTCGTAGCGAGAAAAGAAGCGGCGGAATTAGAGGACATAGGAATTGGTCGATTTCAGATAATAAAAAGTCGCACACAGAAAGAGAAGCGCATTTTTATAACGATGCTGCATATACATGGGCGACAGAATCAAAATGTAAAACGGAAAGAATTAAACTATTCACAAAAAAAAAAAAAAATAGAAAGAAAGATTATAACAACTGTAACTTCTTTTTTTTTTAGACTAAACGTTTGCGAGCAATTTCAGCTTTATTAATTAAATCGTAGAAATCAACTCTCGGTGAAAAAGATCTATCTTTATTCTTATTTACATTCTCTCGCAATTGAATTCGCTCTTTGTCAAATAATTTTACGGCAAATATTTTAAATTGTCGTTAACTCGTGCAAGGCAAGGAAAACAGTTCGTGGAATCGCACGGTATTTAATTACGCAAAGATCCGCGATATTAGCCTACACGTCGGTTTACTTAATGAAAAATAAAACACGTGAAAATGTTGTTCCATTAGTGGCGTATGTGTGTGTTATATTCGAGCAACGACGTGAGTGTATGCCGCATTACAAGCGAGCGCACTTGGTGTTTGTGCATCTCGACATTTTACATATGCGTGCTGTATATCACAGCGTCGGATTAGTGCTCTCGCATGAAATTCACATTTACCTGGTATTTCGCTGTTATACGCGCTGTTATTATAGTAGAGCTAATTTCGCATTACAATATGCACGTATTTAATGCGTCGGCCGACAACGATAATATTATTTTTGAAAATCGAGCCTTTGCACGTGAGAGAAAAAAATTCAATTGAATTTCCTCGAGTGTGTGCAAAAGCGCGAATCAATTAATCACGTCGTCGAGGAGCGTTTCTTGATTCGAGCAGGCTGACGCGACACAAACGAGAAACCGCGCGAGTAGAGAAACTCGACGTGCGGTCGGACCGGTGCGCGGCTCGGCGAATTTGTTAGCAGCGGTCGTCCATAAATTTGCATCGAGCGTGACGAAAACGCGCAAACGAGCACGCCGAACGTAATTCTGTCCCCGTACTTCGAAATGTCGAAAACTCGACGCGCCAATAGTCTATCCGTAAAACGGTAACATTTAGCGAGAGAAAGAGAGAGAGAGACAAAACTGGTCAGCCGTTAACTTGTGACCTGTGAAATACCCGCGATCAAAGCTCTGGATACGACGGGACACAATAGGGACCGTCGCATCCGCTTCATACGGGACTCTCTCTTCGATCTGCGAACAGTTGAGTAGAGCCTGTATTGTATTACGTTCGCGCGCGCACACGGACCCGATCCCCAAACGCGGCTTCCATTTACGAGGTGCTAAAGGCGTTCCGGATTTTACGGAGAAATCGTAATTGCAATCCCGAAAGTTCAATCTCGTTTTATCGCCATTCGAGCGATGGTAGTTTTTCGGAAGCAAAATCGCGCACCCTCCCCCATTCCGCAAATGATTTTTCACCGCAAGTTTTATGACGTACAAAAGGTATACACATGTGCATTATCAGACACACGTGCCCCGGCGGAGTTCAATCAAAGAATATATCGGTTGTATTTTTAGCTCATCGGATGTCTAATTAAAGTAGTCCCTTGAGAAGTAAAAAGCAACATTGATTTAAGAAGACTGCAATTATTTTTACATTATCCGATGACCTCCCTCGATATTCTCGAGATATTTCGAGTTCGCTTGTCCTTGCGAAATACGCACGTGATGTACGACAGAGACGCGCAGATGCTGTAAGTTTCGCGAAAACATTATGGGCTTTAATAAACCGGCGGATGCGCCGAAAATTCAATTAAAACGAGCGCGACGGCAAATCTCGGTTCCCGGTGAATAAACCGACTCGTCAACTCATCGGCAACTTGCGCTCGGTAAGATAACGAGATTTCGAGTAGTTTGGGTCAATTAAGGATCTCCGTTGTTTAAGAACTACGAAGCGGCATACTGATGTGACTATGCGCGACAACGCTCTCTCTCTCTCTCTCTTTCTCTCCCTCTCGACGATCTCAACGAAGGGAATTCTCTTTACGCGATGTAATTTTCACAAATCTGTTACGTTTTAAATTGAACGCGAAAACGTTTCTCGCCGAGGCGCACTTCGTTGTTGCACGGCGTCGTTACAAAATCCTCCAGACTCCTTGTGCGATTTCCGCGGTTTCTGAGAACAAACGCGAAGCGTATGGTTTGCGGATTTTGCGAGCAATCATCTGCCCGCGTTCGGCAATCCCGTCACGTGCGGTTTCGGGGAGAGGAAGATATCGCTAGAAAGCGACTACCGCGCTGAATGGCGCATCTGGTTGGAGCATCGCATCTGGCAACGCGCAAGTATCGACTGTTCGTTACTATACAGTCACGGGAAATGCAGCTCTCGCGCGCGCGCGTGAACGCGCGTGTGCACACACATACACATACGCACGTTATCCGTGGCGAAAACTCGCGGCGATAAATCATTTGTTTTTTTTTGGTTTTTTGCCGAAGAATTTAATCGGTGTGCGCGCGCGCGGTTGATTCGTACTCGGGTACCGATTCTTTCGTTGTTTAAACGAAGGATATCGATGTGCCGCACTGTCGTGTCTTGTCAAATATTTTCACAGATACAACGCGCAAACAGCTCGTACAGAAAGGATCAAACAAACGCGACAAGTAATCTTTTAACGGTGTTCAAACGAAGTCACATTTTTCCGAAAATTATGGCTTTCCATTTAGTTCGTACAAATATCGTTTATCAGACCGTAGCAATAAAGTGTCGCGTTGATATAAAATCTGCAATTGCAACACGTGTAATACCGAAATTTTTCATTTGAATAACGTAGGAACTCTGAAATCGTATCGTAGATAAATATTTTAGATATTGCATTTTTGAATATATTCGTACACACGTAACAGCTAAGAAACGACTCGAGAGTTGTTTTATTGTATGCATATTGTTTGTACGACCGTTCCAGAGATACGGTCTTTCGTTTCCTCTTGCTCAGAGAGTGCTGACTGTTTATCGATAGATCAAATTTGAACAGGCAACGATCAAAGATATACAATACTGGAAAATGGCAGAGAAGAAGAGGGAGTTCGCATCCGGCAACAAGAGAACACACCAGAAAAGATAGCGCGCTCGAATACAGACTTTGTATCGCTAACAAATTATTTACGTGTAGAGAGAGAATTGTAGAAATTTTTATATGCGTTTTTATATATTTAATTAAATTTATTATATATTTATTATTATATGTTATATTAAATAATGAAAATAAATATTCATTTATTTTGCAACGACAAAAACTACTACGATCTACCTTTGCGTGCTGCTCGCGCAGCTGCACCAAATGCGAAAGGCAAAATTACAAAAAACAAAGGCGCAGCGCGAAAAACGGGATAACGATCTGTTGTTTTGTAATGCAGATTTTTATGTGTTATTAAGAGAAGCCGGCTTGTGCTGTTCGCATTTGTGCCGAAGCGCGATGAAATTTTATACACCGCGTAAGATCTCACTCATGGAAAAATAATGCGACGAAAAAAGAGCTCGATGAAGAAGAATAATAATCGCAATCTGACACGGGATTTCGTCCAATTTATAACGGCTTGCATAAAATGACGCGGAGTTGTGATTATCGAAAGCGGTCTTTCGTACAAAGAAAAAGAGCGAAACTCTCTCGAGAGATGAGTAAAGTGGATGAGCCTGAAGATCGAGTAATTTATTGGAATCTGCGCCGATAATCCTCCCGTGTCAGATCAAACACAAGAAGAAATTCAATTATTCGAGGAATATAACGAGGAATCAAACGTTCACCAACCAAGTGACGATGCATAATAAAGCGGCACGTAAAAAGAGACGAAGATATGCACTATGGCGATGAAAATGCAAATAGAAATTGATGAGAAATTAAAATGCAATCACAGGGACAATAATTGTTTCACGGCTGTTTCATATGATTTACAGAAGATTTTGAGTACGTATCTCATTTGCGAAACTTATTAAAAAACATTATTTGCCTGCACAATAATTCGAGAGCGTGTGTATGTGTGTGTATAATGTAAACACGCGAAAAATAAATTCCAATCAAAAGAAATAATTTTATTAAGCGTTTAATCACGAGTTTTATGCAGTTATATGTGTGTGCGATACGCAATTGTGATACGCAAAAGAAATAATTTTATTTCGAAATATACGCAACGTTCGGTGAGAGAAACAGAGGAGAGAGAGATATATAGAAAGAGGTAAATTCACGTGCTTTTATTATAATTGTAACGCCACAGAATTGCAAAATCGAAACCTACATTTTCAGCCGTGTGTAAAATTTACAAATTGGCAGATTTCCAGCAACAAAATTTCCTTTTTGTCTCTCTTTCTCTCTCTCTTCCTATATTGGTAGAAATATTAACAGGTTTGCGATGTACATATAAATCATCGGAATGAACGTCAGTCGGACATCCTCTTGGAGTAATTCGACCTCGCATATCGTAAGAATTTTTTTTTTTTTTTCATCGGAATTTCACTGAGCCACGACAATTTCCGCTTTTATTTTCGCGAATCTCGGGGGCGCGTGATTCATTCCTTTGGCCGAAAGCTTCGCTTTTTTTCGCCGCTTGCCAAACGAATCTCGTGAAACCGCGTCTATTTCCGCTCCCATCTCCCCCTCACCCCTTCACAACGCCCGAGTTGGATTGCTTCGTGCAACTATGATGCGGTGGACATACGTGTGTGCACGATTCAGTCCCCGACGTCGTCGCTAAGCGCGTCGGCAGCTATTCCGACAACTATGACAGAGACATTATTCCGTCCGGTGATGTTGTGTACGTGTGACGGAGAACTCGATGCACACACAGATGAAAACGGACACAACATATTTCCAATTTCGCTGTTTATTTCCGCGACTTTCGTATTATATTTTTAACCACATTACAATAAGTGCCTGTAAAATTGTTTAGTAAAACAATCGGTAGTAAAAAATATCAAATATGATGTTGCAGATATAAATAGACACGTCGTAATAAGCACTGCAAATTGTGTAATAACGCGGTAGTAAAAAAAAAAAAAAAAAAAAAAAAATAATAGATGCTTTCTCCACATTTTTCGAACGTGGAGAGCTTTAAAATAGGCTTCATCGCGCTATCCACGTTTTCCAAGCTACTTCAGTCAGAACAGATTTTTCCGAAATTTTTTTCCCATAAAAGCGAGAGAGAGAAAGAAAGAGAGAGATAGAACGTACAGGTTGTATCTAATAAAATCTGTTGATTGAATTCTACGATGGCCAGGTTTACACAGGTAACAAGAGAGGTTTGAAATAAAATGCGCAAAAAATAGTCTCACACGCACGTGCACGTATATATGTATATATATATACGTGCAAACAATTGTAAAAAAAAAAACTACACGCGTAAAAGCCAGATTGCACAATAAACGTAATGTTATTTTTACGATAAATATTGTTTCTGATAAAACTTTGCGAATTCTCGCGATTGTGGAATATATTTCTCGCGCGATTCTCTCGTCGTCGCTTGACTTTCGATGCAGCGCTTGATCCCTTTTCACGCGCGCGCGAAAGCTGGCCGCGATAGTTCCGCAATTTTGCGGTGACGGGCATATAAGAGCATCCGTGATGGCAAGCGGTTTCCCGAGCGCGCGTAATTCTCGTTTAAGAGGGGGATAAGTGCGAGTAACTGCCGGAATTTCGCCGGTAAAATCGTGTCGTGCGCGATCCATTTTGCGCTCGCTTCGTCCGCCAATTTCCGGAGGGATGCGCGACATCAGATACGCGGCACACACACACATGTGTGTGCACGGATTTTATTCTCATCGCGGATAGAAGATCGATGATGCGCGTAACGTAGTCCACTTGTTCATGCTTAGAATGTGCATCGTGTCGGAGGGAATCCGCGTTGGGGGAGTCGGAAGCTCAACGAAGCGCCCGCCAAAAATACGGAGCGAAATTCCGCGTCTCGATTAAAGGGGAGCTCTCTCGCGAACACGTGGAATACCGAGATACCGGGATAAAGTGGCGTTACGGAAATCCGCCCACTTAATGCCCGATATATCTCGCTTAATACCGCGAACTCGAAGAGAGAGAGAGAGAGAGAAAAAGAAATAAAACGGAAGCCTCTCAATGACTTTGAAGTCGATTTCCGATAATTACGAGAGGGGGTCACTGGAACATTTTCCGACGCGCGCGCGAAGAAAGCACCGGGAAGGAAAAGGGGGAAGACAGGCGAACAAACCGTCTTACCTCCCGAAGGAAAAGTAATCACATTGCGCGCCAAAAGTGTCGGGTAAGAGACGGCTTTCGCTGTCGCGAATGGTAACGCGTTCAAATTAACATTCTCCGGCTGTCACGCCGTTAATTGCAAAAGTTCCCTCGGGGAGAGATGAAGGTGATAAAGTACCGAGAGTAAAGCTATGGTTGCGTAGAGAAGGTCGACGGAACAGATCGCGAAGCAGCAGACGGAACTTGTCGTCGTGCATATCGCGGAAATATTCGCGCTGCAATAAAATGAAACGTGCCCGACGAGTTCCGCGCGGTTTTACGAACGTCATTCGCATTGAAAGGCGATAAAAAGATGCGCGGTTTTAAAAGATGCGAGCTTTCGTTAAACTTCTTCTTTAACGTGTCAAATACCGTTAATAAACTTGTACGATATGTATTTAAAAACAAAAAGACTTTTGATTTAGATCTTCGAATTGAATTTAATTCGAATTACGTATATTGCAGTTGCAATTATTACGCGTTAAAAAAAAA
>QVOA01015952.1:0-22669 GCA_014825685.1 Pseudomyrmex cubaensis
ATATATCGCATATCGATATATCGATCTTTTTTTTGTTTCTAATTGCCGATTCCAGCAAAGTGTTAAAATTTGATTAACCAAAATGTAATATTGGATATGTCCAATGGATCATAATCTCTCAATATTACATGAACTTCAGCCACGCGTTCTTCCTTATGCAACACACTCTGACTGGAAATCATCACTTTCATCCCCCTTGTATCTCCGGAACTGTGCCTATGCTCGTCTTGAAATTTTACTGGAATTAATGTTTCATCTAATAGTACCTACTATTTGCCATGAAAAAAAGTTTAAAATGCAAGATCCAAAAAATGAGCGAAATTTGCCATCACTCTTTCTTTAGAAGTCTATATCGTCGCATAATACAAATAATTATGTATATTTAATATAATAATGTATTTATATTTAATAAATATAAATATGTATTTATATCTAATAATTCTTCTTGTTTATTATTAATTTTATATTTAATAATAATGATGATAATATATACTCAATAATAATAATAATTATTATTATTGTTATTAGGACGCAAAATATATTTGTTTTGTGATGTATTTGTCATGCTTTCATCAGACCGTTATTTGAAGAACACGTTTTACGAAATTGTTGGTTGTTTTCTCGCCACAATACCGCGAATAATTCTTGATGTCACGATCCATTTGTCGCGCGCGCATCTACTCTCTCGTTGAGCACAGTCTTGATTCAAAAAAAAAAAAAAAAAAAAAAAAGATTGGCCTTTAAGCTATTTCACGGCGGATTTCAAGTTCGCGAGACGAGTTTCTCGCCTCGCAAATAGTTTGCCGGAGCTTTATTGTTTGCCCCGGAGCGCGGAGGTAAGACAGGGATGCGCGTCTCTCTTCGCACCTCTCATTTTCGCCTCGTTCCGCGTCGCCCCACAGTCGTCGCGTGTGTTCTGTTGCATAAATTACGTTAGCGCCGGTTCATCAACTTCCTCGAACGAATAAAACTTTCGACGACGAATTCTCGTTTCGAATTATTGGTGTCCCGTGCGCGCCGGGCGGCGGCGAGAGAGGATTTTAGCGTAATTGTGAAACCGCAACGCGAGCCGGACGCGACCGATAATTTATAAACTAATACCGAACGAAATTGCGCGCATAACTAACTCCGGCGCGCATCGTAAAACTCGAATTGTTTCACATTTTTTCATTCAATTGTTGCCGATTTTCCGATACGGAGGTTTTTTTTTTATGTAATAATTATTATTTCACCCCCGAGATCGCACACCTGAGTCTGTGAAATTCTACGCCGCGGATTTTGTTTCGCGTTTTTACTTGCAAAGCGTGAGATTCCGACATAAATCGAGCGATAAAATTAGTGCGAAATTACATATAGTCGCATTTTAAACAGCTTGTTTTGCTTCAATTCTTTACACGTTTTAAATTAAAAAATTGCTCGATTACGAAACTTTAAGCAAATAAAAACAAAAAAAAAGATATTCAATAATGTTCACTTGTATTCCGTTATCAAGAGGGATTTTTCGTTTTTTCCTCGCGCTCATAATATTTCGTTTCACGGCGAGATCGTAAGATAAAGATATTTGCGCGTTAGATCGGCGTCGCAATAAACCGCCGCGTATAATCACCCGTTCGTCTCGGGAAGCGCGCCGAGAGACTCCGACTCTCCGATGAAGTGGAAGCGTATTTCGAGATCGGCGAGGAGAGCCTCGGCATCTCGAAGCTCGGTTAAAACCGCGCGCGTCGTCGAACCGGGAAAGTTGATTAGTCGCGCTAACGAAATTCGCGCGTCGTCAATAGAAACGCAATATTGGATCAACGTCGCACTTTAGCCCAGGGCAAACATTAAAGCTCGACAAACTACTCTCTCACGGGCAAAAAAGAGCGCGGGAGTGCGCGCGTTTGTGGAAACGCGAGTAGCGAAGGAGAGAAACGCGCGAGAGACTTGAGCGCGGGTCTCCCGCCTCGTTTCCCTGGATGCTTCCGCGTGTTTGTCCGCCTCAAATACGTGCCTTCCCCGGGACGTGCCGCGTGTTGAAGAGGGTTGCGAGGAGGAAGAGGTGAGGGGTAAGGAAATGAAGACGCGAGAGGCAAGTCGCAGGCAGGAATGGCCGCGTCGTGCTTAGCATCGTTTCACGACTCTGAAATACGAACGTAATCAATTGTCGACGTGACCGCCTCTCGCGCGACGTCGATCGCCGGAGAGGAGGAACACTCGCTTTAAAATACTTCGGAAGACAATAGCTCGCTTCTCGCGATTGTGTCTCGCATCGCGTCTTCAAAATCATCTTCTCATCTTTAATTCGACTGTTGTTTTTTTGTTTTTTTTTTTTTTTGCCGAACTGTTCAATTTACCCGAACAACAACTTCTAAATCTCTCAATGACAACTGCACGTAACAAACATGCGCCAAATTGAAATCGGTCATTTATAAACTTTATTTTTTAATAACTTCATAACTATCAGTTATAAACTGTATCAATTACGGGGGTTGATGTATCAATTTTTTTTATTGTATATAGCAAACAGCAATATCAGTTTATCGCATAAATACACGATACCGTATTCGATGTTTTGGACTAGATAATATTTCAATAATTGCTTCCGTGTAAAAAAAGAACTGAAAAACAAAGTAAATAAGACTTTGTGCGCGCTGGATGTACGCGCCGATAAATATATATTTTTTAACGTGGAAATTAAATACACGTAGAAAATACGAATTGTTATTCGCGATTCGATTATATTGAATAAATACACTTGATAGTGTCGGACATTTGAAAACAAAAACAAAGTAATCAACCGATCAGTTTTGTTTTTCGTTGCTCTGTCAACTATTTCGTTTTTTTAATTGCGAAAATCACGGAATGAATAAAATTCGTAATGTCATATGTTCCTAGACACGGCGCATGTGCAGTCGCACAATCGAGATATTTAAAAAAAGGACTCGTATGCGGTATCATTAGCGCGCTTTCGACGGGACGAGATAAATAGCGTGTGAATGAAATTAATTCACACGACGCCGCCCGTCAAATCTCGCGTACGGTCTCTCTTCTCGCCGAATATTACATTTTCCGTCGGCGTTTCCGGCGAAACGACGACGACGACGACGACATCGTGACGAGTAGATTAGAATTGGCGCGCAACTTCGACACGGCAACGTACCGTGAATTTCATAATTCGTGGAGATAAACGCACACACACACACACGCGCGTGCGCGACTACTAACGGTGTTACAATTAATAACCGGAGCCATTTCGCTAAAACGCGCCCGTCACCGTATAATACGCACACCCTCGCGCGTTCCCTCCTTCGCGAAAGTCCTTCCATTTTCCACACGCGCGCCACACATTTCGTCGCTTTCACATTTAATTCATTGTTAGAAAGCGTTCGCGAAACGTCGAATTCTAATTTTAATAAATGTAACTTCGCGCACATTCGTCAAATTTCACCGAACGCTCTTGGAATCGGTTCCGTTATTCATCGATTCCGTACAACGACACACGTAAGTGTACGTGTTATTACGGCATGAACGCACAATACATTTCCACGCGAAATTGCGAGCCAATTTGGAGAGGGAGATAGAAAATATCTAAAATCGTAATATCGGCAAAAAAGTCTATGTGTTCGGCGAATTCGAACCATAAAAAGCAAAATGTGATGCAAATAATATGCCAAATTCTAATGTATTCAATATTGTGTGATAACATATGTATATTGTTGTACCAATATGTATTACAATATTAACATATCATTTGCATTAAATCCTGCTTTTGCTCCAAATTTGCCGAGTTCGTGCATTCATTTCGGATTATATAGAAGAACCTCCCCCCCCCAAAAAAACACAAACATTACACCAGCAAAAAATATTCGTCTCGCTGAAACGACACGGCGTTTTGCGCGTGTTCTTCGCCAAGCAGACGTGTAACAAAGCTGATTCATATTTTTCCAGGCCGAACCAGCGCTAATGTACGACAGTGTACAGGTGTTCGCGGTAGGATTACGTACCCTCGAGCAATCCCATGCTTTAAGGCCCGCCAATATTTCCTGCGAGCTCGAGCACCCCTGGGACGGCGGATTGTCTCTCATCAACTACATCAACTCCGTGAGTTTTTTCTTCCCAAAAATTAGACGATACGAATAGTAATTTGGAATTATTTGAATTCTGTTGTTCAAGTCCCCGTCTTTGTGTAACAATTAATTTACAAAACTAAGTTTTTTTTTTAATATACAACGCGAGGGAAAAATATCGCAAAGAAAAATTAAAGAGAAAAATTAACAATGTAAAAAAGTGGAGACACGAAATTTATTTCGCACTGAAAAAAAGAGGTTTGTTGAAACAACAAAAATTTGGTAAATCAAATAAAGTGTTTTGGAAACCGGAATTTTGATTAAGATTACCAAAATTTGGTAATCTCAACAAAACTGTTTTTTCTGTGCGCGTTTGTCTCTACCGAACGATGCTTATTCGCGCTGCGCAAAAGTCGCGCGCGGAAAACCGTATTTTTTTCGCATAATAACGACGCGCTTGTGTATATTCACGGCATAATATCGCGGCATTGTCGTCTTGACTCTTCCTCGCGGGAATAAATGTCGTCGATGGGGAGAAAATCCGCGCTCTAAAAGGCTCCTCCATCGCACTTTAAAAGCGCCTCTCTTGCCAGGAGAGGAGAGACATCCCCCCTCGAGGGAGGAAGAAACGTGCTGCGGCGGCTTACCGTAAATTACCACCGCGCTAAGATCTGGCTGATGTCCAAAACAAACGATATCCGATATAGTGGCGAACATTCGCTTCCGCTTCGTTCGTGCAAATATTTGGCGCCACTCGAAAAGGAAACATCGGATATCACGTGTGTGTGTGTGTGTGCGTGCCAAGCGCACGGGAGATGAATCAAAAGTTTCTCATCGTTCTTCTTTTTTTTTCTCCCGCTAAAAGTTCCCGTCGTTCCCGCTCGTAGTTATTTGCGCGTTCGTAATCTCGCATTGTTCAAACACCGATAAGAGAAAAGATATTCGCGCGAATTATCACGCGCGAGAACTGAGCTCTCGATCGTCTCGGATTGTTTATTTACGCTCGGCGCGCTCTCGAACGTGTCGAACGAGTCGTTTCCCGCGGAGCAATTCCGCTTTTTAAAAAAGGAGTGCCGCGCGCGCTTGGGAAAACGCGCGCGTTTCTATAAATTTCAATCAACGTTTTGCGCGCATGTCGCACATATAGCGCGAGACACGAGGCGCGACGTAGCGTATAGCGCGGCGCGACGGATAAATTGTTTAATACCATGATGGACGATTCCGAAGCTGTCACAGGCAGCGGCCACAAATCCTTCCGTGATGTTGTACTTCCCCTTTTCAACCTGCACGACATTCTTCCTGTTCCCGTGTCCGACAAGGCGCGATATCCGGCTGTAGTGTTTCAGGATTGATATCCACTAGGGAAGAGAGATATCGTGAGAGATATTGTTCTTCTGTAATTTCGTTATATAGCGCGAGCTAATCCGTCTGGCGCGCGCGCGCAGACAAATATAATTTTTTACAATACAACTAAATTTTTATCGTTGACTTTTTGTCGCTAATTAAAAAACTCGAAGAACATTATAATAAAAAAAAAAAGAAAAAAAACATCTGTGGTGGGCGCGGTGAAATATAATGTCACGGAAGTTTATACTTTTTATTATATTTTTTATAATAGTTTGGTATAATGTTTTACTTATTTATTTATTTCGCTGCCAAAAATAATTCAGTTGCGCGCAACATGCGTGCACATGACGCAGATTCTGTCATTTTTTGTTCGGTAATCTATTGTTTGTTTCGCGCGCGCTCCTGTTTTCGAGAGAGAATAATTAAAATAAACGTGCTTGCGACTGACCTCTCTTTCTCTCCGCGAGAAACGTGCATTAACGGGAAGAGTCTTTTTTTGTTTTTTTTTTTCACACACGTCCGATCCAATTTCAACAATTTTGAGATTCGCCCGACCCTTCGTTAAACCGGGGAAGTCCGTCCTGCTATCCGAACCGGCGCAACGCGGCGCGGCCGCATAGAGTTCAATTTTCCCGAATTGTACAGACTTTCCGTAACCCGGCGCGCGCGGCGTACGTGACTTTCGCGCTGCTTGTTAGGAAACAAAAAGTTCGCACGGTAAATGCACCGAGAGACCATCGGAGAATTTGAACGTGGCTGAAACAAAACGAGAAAACTCGAGAAAGGAGGGATGTAGGAAACAGAGACGGACGTTGGAGATGAGGAATGCGCGGAAAGGCGAAGAAAAAGAAAGGAGCGAAGAAGACAAACGCGCGCCGTTGCACTTTTCGCAACAAGGAGGTACATAATACACGAGCAATATAAAAACTCCTCTCGGCTATCGCACGGATATATCAGAGAGAGAGAGAGGCAGAGGAAAATAATAGACGTGCTCGTGGTTTTGCACGTTTTCCAAGCGCGAGAAGCGTATATTTGGAAAATTAGTCAAAGCTCACGTAGATGGAAAAGGAGTGATGGCGAATCCGGGATTGTTGCACACAGAACTTGAATCCAAGTGCATCGCGTCTTAAGAGCATTGCAAACGCGCTTACTCTCTCGCGTCTCTCTCTCTTCTCTCATCTCTTGTCCCATGAGCGAAATAACGTCGCGTGTTTCGGACGCAAAGCGCACAATGCGAGACAGTCTCTTTGCTACGTGCATCCATAATTAGTTTTAGTTAAGTTTACCCACTCCGGATCCTCCGCCGTAGCTTCGCAAGTTTGACCATCTCCGCACAGCCAAGGAGGTAAAGTCCCGAAATTCCGCTTGTCTTGCAATATCTCTCGCCTCCTGAAACCTTAAACGTGCATTCTATCTCGAAATAAGACGCGCGCGTTATCATTAATTTAATAGCGGCGATATTCCAATATTGGTCTCGAAGGGAAGGGAGGGGGTGTCTGATCGACCCGGGGAAAATATTTGCACCGTCGTAACTGGAATTCCTGGCAATGTCAGGCGTGCCCCGACGACACGATCGTTAGGTCGTCGTGACGTCGAATTAGACGTGCGCGAAACCGGTGTTGTCCATCTCTCACACGCGGGAGAGGCCGAGAAATATCACGTGATTCGGCATATAAACCGCACGCGGTGACGGAGAGATTCAGCTACGAATACACAACGTTTCGTGAACGTGTGTATCGCGATGGTGCATTCGCGCGTGCAACTGCGATATGTGCAGCGGAGGATATGGCCGGGGAGAAGGCTGACGTGCTTATTGCACCGGCGGAACGCATCGCGGAATTTCCTAAAGATAAGAGCGTGCCGTTTCAAATTCCATACATAAAGCTCTTAACTTGATAAATTTCTCCGCGACGTGGTATTATATAGAGAAGAGCAGAATTTTATATCGCAATTACGAGGAGGAGTTTCTCTCGCACGGATCCGCGTTCGTAAAATGTTTCCGAATTGCACGTAAATATTTGTGGAATTGTTAAATATTGCGGAGAAAAAACCGCAATTTAATTTTACGAGTTTGATTCACCGATTAGCGTGAATTTTTTTTGCCGAACTTTTATTCGTACAAATGTGCGTAGTTCTACACACACACACACATTTTCATGAGGCACAAGCGAAGAAGAGACGTGCTTAACCTTCGACGCGCCTACGATGTGTGTCTCACCCCTTTCCTCCCCTTTCCCACCGACAGCAAAAGCGCCACAGGACATCGCAAAACTACTTGGCGGCCTTCCGAGCGTTTTTACCGCCGGATTAGCTATTTCGCATTGTTTGTCCTTTCCTCCTTCCCCGATGCCTTTCGAGCATCTTTCGTTCACTTGCGGATTTTGGCACGCGCGGCGGGCTTTTGTTTGTCTCGCTGGCATTATCCTACTTTCTTACTCCCGATTGAGCTCCCTCTCCCTTCCTCCCGTAGTCATCTCTCGCGACAAGGGCAGACGCGAAGTGGGTCGTGCGAATTAAAATCCGTCTCGCTCGCCAAATTTGCCAAATAAGTTAAACGAATATTGCGCGCGACGCTGACCGGATTGTTGAGGCGCCAAGTAGCGCGCGAGTCCGAGTTTTCAAGTAAACTCCTAACAAGCTTTTTGTGTATCCCACTCTCGACGAGAGAAATTTACGGCTCGTACGTGTACGTATGTATGTGTGTGTGTGTATATACGTATTTACAACCCGATCCGTTTGTGTGTGGGTGTGTGCCGTGCGCAAACGCGCGCGCACTCGACTTCGTTTAATTAAATCTTAACCGGGCGCGCGTATTCCCTTTAACTTAACTGCGACGCTCTCCGTACATAATTCTCCAGTACACGGAGTCGGAGTTTTTTCGAAAAATTGTTTATCCTCTCGTGTGGTTCATAAAATTACAATCACGGTCGTAAAGCGTGCGAGATCCTAGAGCGCGGTAAAAAATTACGCGCACGCAGGAATATTAAAATTTTAAAGCGTGGTTTTTAAGATACAACACGGTTTTCTCTATCTTTCCCTGTCTCTCTGCACCGTCATATAGCGCGCGCTACACGATTCCACTTCACATTTGTAACAAGTAAATTAGATATATATTTCACAAAGAGGTTTTACGTTATATCTCGGGGAGTGGATCTTTTGCGACGGAGACGATGATAACAAAGGAGTTCAGGAAAAGTCGCGCAACGTGAAAATGAACGAAAATGAAATTGTCGCCATGTGTGAAAAATTATACTTTTATATAAAAACCGTGTAAAACATTTTTATGTCCGGTATAATTTTTTTAATTACGCTATTTTATTGTCCAAGATTGGTTCAATTAGAAACTCTCTCTCTCTCTTTCTCTCTTTCTATCTTCTGTTGTTTTTGTAGGTAAATTAATTGCAATTTTAAAAATACACAAATTACGCGAAAATTGCGTCGATTGTGAACGCGAATGTGTGCAGAGGTCATAATTTACGCTGCTTTACATTTTTACTTCGCCAATAAAATGCGATCGATATCGAAAACGAACACAGGAATTCGCGCGATATGTTTGTGGTCAAGGCATCATGCGGGCATTGCTATTTGTGCGGTTCTTCCTAATGTAAATAAATATTCCCACTAGTTTACGGTCGAAAAGAGATCGTAAATTTATATTGTGAAATTAAATTTAAATAGGTGGAAAAATATATAGAAAACTTAAAATAATATAAAATTGATTTTTTAGTAATTTAAATATTTTTGCACACAAATCAAGTTAATATTGAATGCGTGCAGTATGTAAAAACAAATGTAGAACATTATATTTTATAGAATACTAATTCAGAATATTCATATTGTATAAAATTATTTATCATAAATCGTGTACAAAATATTTTTTAAGTATGAAAATTGCTATTTTTCCAGATACAAGGTTTCCGTATATATATTTTTTTATGTTATAAATACCCATGTTATCTTTCCAATTTAGTTATAAATTCTCACTAACGATGTCACAAAACGTTCACCTGCGCTATCATCCTCCGCGCGACTAATTAACACATGGCGCACGACCTATGAAAACGAATGTCTCCGCGCGCTCGTAACACATTCGGTACCTTTACGATCCAGCGAACACACAAACTTCGTTCATAGAGAGTCACACACAGAGTCTGCCTGACGCGCGTTACAATCGCGCGCACCGGTCGGCTTTTTATTATCTCGCTTCGCTTGTATTCGCTCCCGCCCATGGTATCTCTGATGCCACGATTTTATCTCGTAACTGCCCCTTCATGGCCCGCGATGCCATTTTTGCAATAGTCTATTCAGAAACATATTCGGTGCGCCGCTCGGTCTTTTATACGCCCGCAAAAATTCGCTTTTAACATCTCGCCGCAATCGCGGAGGTTCTTTCGAATTAAAAAAAAAATTTCTTTACGTTTTGTATTTTTTACGTTTTATATTTTCGTTCTTCCATCGTTACTTGACGCGGGAGAGTGAAATTGAAATATAAACTGGTTTTTGTTATACAATAAAATTTTACATTGTTAATTTTTCGCTATCTCTTATATCCGAATTTCATTCCACGGATTTAATCATAGAAGTGTAGTTTTACTCCAGAGAGATTAATTTGTTTAAAATTTCCTTAAAGATTTAATTCTGTTTTTCGTGCGAATAACAAATTCGACGAATCGAATTGTTTCTCGAAGTTTTATGTCGGCATGTATATCTTCGTCGATTTTCTCCGCGGCTATCGTTCTTGGTTAAGCAATCGATGCGCGAGCATCGATTGCAAATAAATCGTTTTGAGAGAGATTTAAATTTCTTTAATTTTTATCGCTGCTTCGCCGGAATTGGTTTACATTCGTTCTCGCAATTTTTGCGTCGAGGCGAAGTAATGAACTCGTGAATAAACTCAAACAACTGTTTAATTTTTGTCTCTACCGTCACATCATGTCAGATAAAAACATTATATGTCTCATCACGGAGAGTAAAACAAAAGCAACTCAATCTAATAAGTTTGTTATTCACTTAGAGACGGTTATTGTCTATAACCAGCGTGAAAAGTCTTTTTTTGCTTTGGAAAGAATTGCGATATTTGTTTTTATTGTTTGCGACATAACTAGATATTTCACGTTTTGATGTGCCGATTCTGTTTTATCGGTTTGACTTTTTGGAACGTATACAAAATACACGCGATCGTTGAGACACAGAGAGGGAAAAAATTAAACAAAATCTTTTTCAAACCGAAAGCGGCTGCGCATTTTCCGCATAGCCGCTGTATCGAATTTCCAAACCTTTTCACGTAGCTTTTAACCTACATAAAGATTTAGCGCGGTGTCAAAGGGCGCACATTGAAACTGTCGTCGTTATTGCGCGTCAACAGAATTTCGGAAACAAATAATTCAATTCGAAAATTACACCGAGCGCAAATGTGACGAAAAAAAATTGTCGATAATAACGCCGAACCGTTTGTTTTTGTGTTTGTTTTGCCGCAATATTTATGGCCGTTGTTCGATATTCCGCAATGCCGCACATATGCTTCGCCGAACCCGCAGAATCGCCTAAAAATAACATTCGGAATGCGGAGATCATTGAATTGCGCGCGCGCGCGCGGAAACGACTGTGCGGGGAGCGAGTTGTGCGCGCTTTGTGCGCACATGTTCCATATTTAGGTACACGCCACACCCCCGATTTGTTTCTTTTCTGTTCAAAAACGTGCTCGAGAGAGAGAGAAAGAGAGAGCTTGCGCGAGGTTTCGGATGACCGCCTAACTGAAATTATCTTCCTCTGCTCTCCGGTTTTACCTGCCTGCTTTTTTCCACCCTCATCTTTTTCCGACGTTCTATTCTTTCCGCTCGACCGGGAAAATGTTCGCTCGTCAAAAAAATCCTCGATGTGCATCTTCTCTCTCTCTTCCGCTTTTATCAACTGCAAATTTTTATTTAAATATGCCTCAGAGTTATCTCATCCCTAAACGCTTTCCGGCGGCTAAGTGTATAGTAGATTAAAAGTTTTTCGTCAACGCGAAGACACGTCTCTCTCGCGCGAGAGATCCGCGCGGGTCAATTACTCGCGCGTTGAGACGCGAAATCTTCTTCCTTAAGTGATTAGAATATCCATTCTTCGCGCCATCGGTCTAAGCCCGGTGCTGTGACGGCTCTTAGATCCTAGCAGGATTTAGACGGAGCTCGCGCTCGTAACGTGATCGGATTTGCAGGGACGCGGATTGACCCCGCCGGGCCAAATTGCTCTCGTTCTACTTGCTCGCGCGTAACACACACACACACACACAGAATGGTGTAACGCGATTATATATAATATCGTTCATAAAAGCGCTCGTCGAGCGCGCGCGGAGATTACACGCGTATCGCCGTCCTCGGCCGCTCTTCTCTGGTCTTTGTGGATTGAAAACGACCGTCACAAAGTCTATTAACCGCGAACGGTTTATTTAATCGTTGCGCAGGGGGATCGGGATTTTTATTTCACGCGCGCGACACACGCGCGCGTTTCGTTTAACGAGAGAGCTAAAGAGAGCGAAATAATAGCGACGGCTTTTCACGCACTAATGATTCATACGGAGATTTTCCAGTTAAAACCGGCCGGTCTCTCGCTTGCGGAGAAAAGTCGAAAATGTTGCGGAATTGTAACGTTTTTTCGCGAGCGCGATTTCACACGTGCCTCCGCGCGTTGAAAGACGTCGGGAATTTTTTTTCACAGAAGAGAGAGTTTCGTGGATAATATTGCAGGATTTTGTCAAGTATTTGTCTCGCAGAATGTCGTATTTTGAATTTCACGATTTTATTGTATCCAAAACTACCGTTGAAAAATATTCCTCTAAATTGATTCTTTTCCTTCAGTAATATATTAAAGTTTTTCTTCGAGGGATTTTCTGATTGGCCTCGAGGAATTCGATATGCACCGCGTATCGATCGCACGAAGGCGAATAACGTTCTATTTATTTATTCGTATTTATGATCCCGCACTCGCTCTGCAATGCTAATGACAGCCGGCTGGCATCTATTTAGATATAGCGCGTTTGGAAACGCGCCACAATAAACGAGTTTCTCCAACGAGCGATTGTTTGTTTGCCACTGACGCCGCACCTACGGAACGTATATATACACAATAGTTCGATATTCAATTTCAGGAACACGTAAAACGCGCCAACACACCGCGTCGAATCCCGCTATATCTGATCTTACCGGACGGTGCAACGTCCGAAGATGCGAAGGCACGTGTAAAAAACCGTTTTTTTTTTCTATGTTGACTCTCTCTCTCTTTCTCTCTCTTTTCGCCATTGTTCGATTTTGCGATGTATTCGACGGCCACAATGAGCCGATGCGTTTTCATACGATTCCAATGTGTGTTGCGTCGAAAAATACCGATGGCGCATCAATAATTGAAAACGATGTAGAAACAAGATCGAAATTGCGCGCATAATACGTATATACGTTCGCAAAAGTTTGTTGTCGCATTGTTTAACTTTGTAAAATTGACTGAGGGTCGCGCTACGTATAAAGCAAATGTCAAAATGTCGCGTGGGATACACGTACGTCACACAAAAGTGTTTGCTCGAACAGCAAAAAAGATTAATTGTAAGCACGAGACCGGCCGTTTTGCCGTTTGTATTGAAATATTATTAATATTAGTTCGCCGATAAATCCGCGAACAAAATTCGCGCCTCAAGAACTATTCGATTCGACTCGAACCACCACCAAGTACGTACACACACAAAATTATCGTCCGGTGCGAGGGAAAAAAACGCCGCACCAACACCGGGGTGAAACCACCGTGAAACCACCAAGGGAAAGACGCACGAGGAGTTCACACCCGATGTGTTGCCTGAGTTATGTCGGAGTTTGGCACTGAGGGAAAAACGCACAGAGTGTTCGCTCCAGCCACCAACAAGAGGAAAAACGCACAAGACAATCCGGCGGTCCAACAGCAGCTCGGGCTGCTTATAACCGAAGAGAAAAGCGCACGACAAGTATCAACGGGCGAGACGTTACAATCATCTTACTCTTCACCGGTCGCACCGATGCTCCAACGAAAAATACGCTATCGTTTCTTCGAGCGCCTTGGTCAAACCCTCTCCGCCTTTCCCTCTCTCGTGTCAATCACGCGGTGGGGGGAAATATAAAAACAAGACCCTTCGTGGAGTTGTAAACAAGGCCAGACAAAAAGCGTCGAGTTTATGTTTTATTACGAAATTTTGAAAATAACCGGTCGAAAACCGAAAAGAGAAGAGAATATACGCGAAATCATTGCGAAAAAACTGCAACACCATTTATATTGATTCGTTGCTTTGTTAACAAAACATTTTGTTGATGAAAAAATTCAGTGGGCTCAGCAAGTTTTTCTTGCCGGCCGTATATAACAGCAAACTTTATTTTCCGTTTCGAGCAATTGCAGCTGCAGGCTTGCGCGACAGCTTGCGCAACCTTCAAACGCGAACGACGTCGCAAAATATATACATATATATATATGTGTGCGGGATTTCTCCTCGTGACAAAAACATTTCCCCCGGTTTATGCGAACGTTCCCTCGAGTGATGTTATCGAGGAGGAGCCGTTTCTCCAAATGGACGCTCGTATCTTGGCACGAGAAATGTCCCAGGGCGAAGCTCGCAATTGTCGCGCGGTATAACCGAGAGAGTTCACCGCTTTCTAACAGGGCATTCCGCTAAATCCCAACCGGAGCGATATTATGCTCCTCCGGCTTTCAAGTCGAGTAGCTTAATTGAACCGAACGAGAAATAATTGCCGTGACAAAGCTCTGCGCGCTCTCCCTCTCGGAATACGGGGACGAAATGCGCTCCTTCCCGAAGTCCAGACCGCCGACTTGGTGGTCCAAATCCCGCGTGAGATGCGAGCGATTTCGTGGATTACGAGAAGACACGTCCGAAGACATTTTCCCTCTCATGTATATTTTGGGAATAAATTCAAATTTCGATTTGTAATATTTCGACTGACAAGACACGACGTTAATTACAATAACGAAATTAGTTAGCGCGCAATTAATTCGCGATGCGCATCGATTCCGACCGTCTCGATATCGACATATCCTGCCAGTCAGCGCGGCGCCCCGTCGTGAGACTTAATTGTAACCGCCAATGCAATTGACATTGCGTGTAATCTCTCATCTCACGGAGAGATCACACAGCCGCGCGAGACTGACGTGTTCGCCAAAATGACATAGCGTTTCAGCGGCCTCGACGAACGGTCGGTACAAACATCGTCGTTCACGGCGCAATTAGCGGCGTAATTAAGGGTACACTTTACTGCTTTAGAAAGGGGAACGAGAGCGCGAGGGATGATTGCGCGGTAAAACGCGCGCAAACGAGCTTCCCCGTTTTTATCACAACTGGAAACACGAGACAACGTCGTGTCAACGAGATAGAGAGAGAGCGAGGGAAAGAGAGGGAGAGAGAGAGAAAGACAGCTTGATTAATCGCGGGAACAAGGGGAACTGAAAGCACGAAGACAAGATTACACCGTGGAGAGGAGACCCGCCCGACTTTCCCCTAATTAAGCGTTCGCAGATAAGCCGCGCTTTCGCAGTTTATATACGTTTAGCACCGACGAGAGACCGTCGTCGTCCATCGCGCGAGAAACGAGAGAACGCGCGTTCTCTCGGAAAATAGAGAAATCGCGAGAAGGAACGAGAAGAGAGAGAGAGAGAAAACGCGTGTGTGTTTGCGTGTTAAATAATTTATTATCAAGTATTTATACGTGGATTTCGTTAAATTGCGAGATAGTAAAACTTTTCAGCACTCTGCGCTTTCAGCGAGGAGGAAACAGCGAGCGAAAAGGCAAGAGAGAGAGAGACAGAGAGAGCCTAATATATCGCGTGACGTCTAAACTATAATGATACACCGCGCGCGCGCGCGCGCGCACTGGCATCTATATATACAGGACGCTTTACAACCTGTTGAATACGGAATTGCTCGCATCAAAGTCTATGACGGGGTAGGAACTGCGTGATAAATTATCTGGTCCCGCTTTATAGATCGACGCAAAGTGGTTCAACTTCAAATTCATCCTTCGGGGAGTGAATTAAACGTTTAAGCGGTTGATTTAATTAAGCGCTCGGTGCTTTGAAAAAAAAAAAATTGCCAACACGGAGAGCTCGCACTTGCGTGAAACGTATCTCGGCGTGATCTGAAGGGGAAGATTGTAAGATTTCAAGATTGATTATTGTCGACAGTGACGATTGCGAGCGAGTGGAGACTCTCTCTGATGACAAAATGCATTGTTTCTGCGACATCTCGCGCTCTCAGTTTCTGTTTCTTTAAAGTCAGTTCCGTTATTCGCTTCCGACACTTCAGAAAATTTATAGTTTACGTGACGCATATTTCCAATAGTGCGAATATCAAAACGCAGCCTGAATATGTATTGCGTTTACACGAGTGTTAAAAAAACATTTTTTTGAAGCAATGTAATTACGTACAATTAATTAATGTGATATAAATTAACGTGATATAAATTTTAGAATTGCGATATATATTAACGACGCAAATTTCGTTAAACTTTTACCACGTACATGCTATATCCTGTGTGCTTTTTTGTGATAGTAAAAATTAACAGCGCGTAAAGCGGGCCTCGAAATTACTCTTTTCCTCCTCGGAGAAGCGCGATGAAAACCGCCGCGGTAACGAGGTAGGTTCACGTTCGAACGGTTTACCCCCTTAATCCAGGGCCGTGGCTCGCCTTTCGTGGCACGGCCGCGCTAGTTTTTAAAGGTCGTTTAAACGGGGCAACTCGACTCGGCTATTCTCGTCAGGAACACACGGGCAAGTTGTCTTCCGTTGTTTCACGACTCAAAGTCCAACTTCGGAGTTCCAACCGGGGCGGCAGGAAACGGGTCTTCCTCCCCTCTTCCCATTAATTTACGGGCCTTGTTCCGTTCCGCTTCGTCGGCGTTGAAAAAATATTTTAATTAACTCGCTTCTCGCGGTGGAAACAAAAACAACGTTGCGAATTGCAATGGATTTTTTTTTTTTTTTTTATCAGTACCATCAACACGCTGCGTAGAACATTGTTAATAGTTACGGCATTTACGGCTTCTGATAACAGGTGTACTCCGCGCGGATGAGTTACTGCGCGCGCGCAGGGATTGGAAGTTGCAAATAAATCTTCTCGAACGCCCAACACGCGCAACACGCTCGTGTCCAAAACCATTATGCGAAAATAGAATTTACGCGTGTACGCACGCCGCGAATATAAACACGGAATCGATATTTATATGTTCCATCAAATATTGACGTTCGCGAGGTTTTTTTTATTGCGAGACACGTTTGAAAATTGGTTCGATCCTCGTATGCGAGATTCGAGCTCTCGAATATCACGATTTTTATCATTACTGGACGACGTTGAAAATATATTTACTTGCGACGCGCTTCGGTGCGATATTATCGCGCGCACATTTTTATTCTTTTATATACCTACATATATATCTCGCCCGAGATATAAACCAGGAGGTTCAAAAATCGGTGAACGTGTCCGGAACAAAGTTTCGAGCTTTTCGATATCTCTCCGTTAAAACAAGAAATTCGAGATAAAACGATCAGCTTTCCATTTGTGTTCCGTTTCTGCAAGCTCTCATTCAATTTTATATAAGCCTGGTTCGATTGATTCCTATCTTGTCTGCAGCGATTCCATCACCCCGCCGCCGTCCCATCGATCTTATTTAATTTTCAAATGGATCTGTCGGGAATCTTAAATCGCTCAAGGGGATTGAAAGTAATCCTTACAAGATCAACGCGCGCGTTTGCAACTCTTTCTTCTCTCTCTCTCTCTCTCGCTCTCGCTCTCGGAGTTTTTGAATGAGAGTTGAAGACCGAGAGAAATCCGGAGAGGAGGAAGGGGCAGAGGATTCTCCGAACTTCTTTCGTTTGCAGTAATTATTTTTGGACGCGTGCTACGCCAACGGTGTTTCGAGAAATTGTTAACGCGGTTTTCTAAAGCGACGTAAATTTCGCGCTATCGAAATTTCGGCGTTTTATCTGATTATATCGCTCGGCGTTTGTAACGACACAACGAGAAATTACTCGCCAAATTGCGAGTTTTCCGCGAAAACGTAATATCGCGCGCATATTGGCAAGTATATGTGCGCACGTATGTATATCGAAATCCGCGCGCGAGCGATGAGCGCGCCCATATATCGGTACGTGAATAATAATTGAATGAGTAGATGTTGCGCGAAATGGATATTTTTGCGAATAATTTTAAAGAATTGTCAGATTTTTTTTTAGCGAGGAGAAATATAAAAAAACCCCCCATCTGAGTAGTCAAAAATATTTCATATTTTCGCGTTGTAAAATATTCTACACGCGGATACGCGTACAACAATACAAATACACAATGTAATATATTATATTGTAATACATATAAAATACGTGATGTGATATATAATAATAAATGCACGGTAGCCCCTTCGTATAACACAAAGGATACGTTACGCGTTATATGAATTTCGTGTTAAACGGCCCGTGTTACACGAGAATCTGCAATATATCACATACGTCACGTACAGTGAAATTATAAAAATATTGAAGAACGAAAATTTTATCTGATACGATCGACGAAAAAAAAAAACAAAAAACGTGCGACGTATCTCGACGCAAACTTTTCAAAAAACGCTTTTTCGACATTTTTTTTTTTTACATGAGCTTGCGCGACAAGTTATCGGTAAATCTACACAGCGCAACGATGTTGTAGCAGCCCGTGATCAAATTATAATCACGTGTTAGCAGCACGTGTTGCGAAATTAACTTATTCATAGTCAACGGCGTGTAAATTTGCGAGATACGGGCGGCACGGGCCGCGTCGCAGTTGCATAAAATACGAAATAACAAAATACGCAACAATATCTCTCTGTTAGACACGGTTGCACATAGTTTCGTCGTGCGAATTAAAAGTTCGGAGCGTTTTTAACTTTTGTTTTTTTTTTTTATATAACGTTGTTTCGCTTTTAAATGGCACGAAATGCGCGGAGCGGAGCACACTCTCGGTTTGCAGGACTATTTCTCTCATTTTTCTCTCTCTTTTCGAGACTGATGCATGCGTCTCAGCGAAAGCTTTCATCTAGTAAAAATCTCCGGATTGCGAGCGCGCGCACTTCATCTGCGAAAACGAAGTTTCGCGAGAGAGAGAGAGACGCCGTCTCAGCACGATTGAAGTATAAGTGTCTAAATTTAGCGATACTGTGACGTCCCTTGCACGCTGAAGAGACTTCGCGAAATCTCCTCGAAACGCGAATATCTGCTTACCTACCCGTTTTCTGTATACCCACGCGCAATTCTCATCCTGTATTCCAAGCAAAATATATTCTCTTTCATACGACATATAATGCAGCGTCGTTTATAAAATATCCACATAGAAAACGCCAAGTATTTTTCTCCTCGCAAACATCTCGTTTAAAAAAAAAAGGGATAACAAGTTCTCGACGTGATAAAATCTCTGTGCGAGATATCTACGTGGGGCTGCGATTTAATTTCTTAATGATTTAATTAATTAACATCTGCTTGGTTTATCTGGCAACTCGTCGCCCCCACAGCTGTCGTCGCCCCCGCTCGTTCTCGTCAATTTACACAATCGGCGCAAATCATCAATCTCCCGCGTTTTGCTCTCCCGCGCACCTCGTATTACGTGACGGTTACGATGTTTCGATCACCGACGGAGGAAAAAAATCCCAACGCGTGCTCACGTACGGGCGAGCGGAAGAAAAATAAGCGACTTTCTGCAGGGTCGTGACTTTTTTACGACACCGGCGAGAGAGCTCAACCTGTCGGCGACGTCGTCGTTGAGGAAAAGTGTTGAGTCACATACATACGAGAGACAGGGGAGGGGCTGTTTTGCTAACTGTCTCCGGATGGAAAAGCTCCTGATTTCTTATTAAGACCGAGTTTTTTTTTTCCCTCTCCTCTCCTCGCGGCGAAAACCTCGCTCGCCCGCCTCGTGTTTTCGACGCGAAAAAATTCAAATTCGCTTCCATTACGAGGAAGCGAATAAATCACGAGAGACGAAGTTGAATACGGTACGCGTATCGATACGGTTTGCTTTTTTGGAAAACACACGTGCTCTCGCGCGGAGCCGAGACCGTGGTGGTGGTGGTTATTGATTGCTTCGAAAATTGCGGCGCATCCCGCTCCCGATTCGACAGTAACTTCATGGCGGAGTGACAAAGTTGAACTGCAAATAATTTACTAATGGAATTGTGTCGCGTATAACGATCCGCCCGCCTCCCCTGTCGAATCTACGCTCACTATCTCGTTCGATGAATCGTAACGCTATAAAAAATTGACACACGTGTACGACGTGCGTACGATAATTAATTACACTCTCGGTCTCGTTAACGAATTGACGAACGGTGGAGCGCAAATGCCGGTGTGTCCGAGATAAAAAAAAAAAAAAATTTAACGAAAATTCTCAACGTATAAAATACCAAAAATAAAAAAGAATAAAACGAAAAAAAACTACCGAGGAACACTGAGCTTTCACGGTGCAGCGAAATCATCTGTGTTTGCGCCATCTCACCGTATACTGCTCGGAGAGATTTCGTGCGACATTTCGCTTTTAAGAACGGCTTCTCTCATATTCCGCTCGCGTGGTGGCCGGGGATATACGCGACGTCGAGACTCGCGAAAAGGACAGAAGTCGCGTTCGTTCTCTCCTTGCCTTACGGTCCGTCCGTGAAAAAGAGGATTTTACCGTTCGCGGACGCAAGCACAGAGAGCGTACGCGTAATAATAACAATTTACAATTATCCCGACGCGCTGTCTCCTGACCCTCGACATTTCTCCTCCCCGGCAAATGCGGAACGCGACGGAGAGAGAGAAAGACATACACTCGCGATTTGAGTCACGCCCGACAATCCGAGGTAACTTCCGTTTTGGCTCTAATTAGACCGGCAAACGAAACCGCCGCGCGCTGGATGGAACGAACGTTCTCCTAATTTTACCCATCGTCCACGTGGATCCCTCGCACTCCTGAATTCCGATTTGGTTCGTTTGTTGCGGAGAAAATTGAGGACGAAGCTTCTTCTGCGACGTTTTTACGATACGCTATTTGTTACATCGATAAGATGTCATGCGGGCTACAATTTGTTTGTTTTTCGCGTTGCATTCGCAGCTTTCGCAAATCTTGTTCTTTCGATTTTTAAATCGCGCGCAAGTCCCTTCATGTGTGTGTTTTCCGTCTGCCTCGATAATGGAAATATTATAAGACGCGAAACGTTGTTTTCGAGAGAATTCCCGATATTAGTTCGGGAATGAAACGCGGCACGTTCCCTGGAGGCAAACGAAAACGAAATAGAGACGTCATCGTTGCCATAATTTCAAATACTTAGGTGAGCCTTAGAATCACGACGATCTTCTTTCTACTCTTGATTTTCTGCCAACAACAGACTGCAATCTTCCAGAGACTGGCGTGGAATCAGACTCTCGTGGAAGTGAACTATCGAACGTATCGCGCGGAAAGAAGAGCTTTGTCTCGTTGATGGTGTTTCTCGCGCGCGCGCGCGAATACACGACGTCAATTTCGTTCGGCGTCAGACAGTTGTGTCAAATTTTCGGACGCGTGTTTGCAACTTCGAACGCGTGCGAAATTTATTGTCACGTACATGTATAAATATACACATGACGCGCCGTGTGTGTTTTATTAATTTTGTTGCAAAACGGCCCGGCGAGACGCACCCGAAGCGGCATTTAATAACATTCGCGGTCTGCGAACCGTCATGACATTACCATTTACGTAATGACGTAATTTACATTATATGAATATTTGAGCGCCCCGTGTTGTAATACGTATGTATATATTTAAAATGTGACGCGATGTCCGCTAATTTATGTCGCTTTTCGTTACGTTAATTCGACATTTCGCGTGCCGTTTTATTAAAAACGCACACACTGTCGCGGTTTATCACTTTCGATCGCGCGAGAAGCGATCAAGATGCAAATGAAGATTGTCGTATTCAACGTTAAATTTTTATTACAAACCACTAAATTTTGTAATATGTAATGGAAATAAACCAACATAACACCTAAACATTTGTAACATAAATTTTTACAACTAATTTATGATAATGTACAACATATTTTATACGTGTTGATATTTTATATGCGCTTTGAATGTTTATTTCATATGTGTGTTATTGAAAATTTTATGTCTCGCGAATAACCACAAATGTATTCTACTATATATATATCCCACTGTCATTTATTATGGCGTTTATGTTCGAAGAAAAAATCGTCGAAAGTTTTTACGATCACAATCGAAATGAGAGATCACAAAAATTTCAAATCATTTTGCGAAATGCAACAATCGAACTATTTATCATTTGTTTATATTCAGAGAAAGCAAAGTCGTAGAAATCTCTTCGTGTTACATATATTACGATCGAAATGAGAAATCATAAATTCCATCATTCCGCGAGATGAAACAATCAAACTTTAGATCGCACTCGCACCGCGTCGCGTTCTATCGCCCTCCCCCCTCCCTCCTGTTTGGACTTTATATGTATGTATGAATTTCTTGCATAATGTCACACATTTCCCGAAGATCCAAAACTATCGAGAAACCAGTCGTCGCAGTTCTCTCACGCAAAATTACGTGTTTTCATTCGCGCCAAGTGTGGGCGCGTTTCATTCGGATTTCATGACGTTCTCGGCGTATTTTGATTTCATGTGATGAAGGAGATCGCGCGATTTCGACGCGGTTTTATTCGACGCGAATCGAAACGGGAAAAGTAACGCAGCAAGATCGTCGACGATCGGCCGGTCGACGAATTTTATGATCCTGCCGCACAGGAATAAGATCGTAAATTTTTTTTTACGTCCAACATTATTTGCCGTAGGTCTTATTACGAGGCGCGCATCTCTCGTCTCGTCTCGGGCAACATGCCGACATTTACGTGTGTAGATACTTCGTCATACGTCGTAACTTTCCGCACGCGCGCGTTTGAATGTATACGGAAACTCCGGCTCTTTAATAGTTAATTGCAATTTCCTTCCGATTTACTCGTTCCTTTCATGTCAGCCGGATAATGCAACAAGAGAAGATACGAGAAAAGTACCTCGACGAGGACGCGCTTTATCATATCCGAAAACTCTCGGAGAGGAGAAGAAGAAAGAGAATAAAATATTTATGTATTTGCGGTTTTTTAACATTTGCATATGACGATAATAGAACTGTGAAATCAAATACATTTATTAAACTCGCATTGTAAAATATCTCACACACTTGTTTTATTAATAATTATTTATATTTATTAATAATTATTAATTTAAATTAATA
>QVOA01015953.1:0-34805 GCA_014825685.1 Pseudomyrmex cubaensis
TAAAAGAACGCTTTATGTAGCATTTTTTACCTGCACAACATCCTGCAACTGGTTCAAACTGCCCAATTACATCACCACTTTTTAAATTTATATATTTCGCACATAATACGAAACCCTAAGTTCTTTATATACTTATCATTCTCTTTAAATCTCAGAAACAAATGAGTTTTGTTTGGTTTTCTTTACTGTGGCACTCTCTCCGAGGCTAACAGTGTGTTCAGACTTGCTTCCCGATAAAGCAACATAATTTTGTTCATTTTTTTCTTACATTCGAAAGATTGCGATGCTGCGTATGCAACTTTCGCAACATCGGTGATCGTTCCGCGTCTTTATACATTATCATTTTACTATAAACATTATTTTACACATCAATCGCGAAATTTTTACATCCTAGTATAAGTATCATTACAAAAGAAAGATATCTCATGATGATCTAGTGTCGTTTTAGTGCCTAAAGATAAAAAAGCGATGGAATTTCGATATCTATCGAAACTGAAGTTTATTGATTAGTATTATATATATATAAAGCAGTCTTAAATCTTTTCCTACCTTTTTTTGCGTTTTCCGTAATGTACCACTTTTAGTAAGTCATTAGAGAATTTTTCTAGATCTCTTTCATCCAATGACATGTGTAACTCCACTTCATATAAACTGCGTCGAAAACTTGCAAGTCAGTTTGGTACAAGACGGGCTTCTTATCGATACTATTTCCGGGAGATCATAAAGAGCCCACTATTATTGTAACCAGAGGACACGCAGTTCTCTAAGATTAAGTAACCCGGCCCAAATCGATCGATCTGGTCGCGCGCGGATAGTTTTAATTAAGTAACGCGCCTCTGACGCGATCGACCTCGGATAGGGCGATCATGTCGGTCGCGACGAGTAATAGCGAGAGAGTCAGCGGATGAATGGCGCATTCACCGCAACCATATCAGCTAGTGATTGTGATTGTAGAGATGCCACCTCTGCGTCTCGGCGTTTGAATCGCACTTCTCCGCGGTAATGCCACGCTGCGCATGATACCGGGAGTCCACGCACACAGGGATTCTGGAGTGACGTATGAGACCACCCTCCAAGTGCCGCCACTTTTGATTCTCGCTGCCGTCGCAGATTTGCATCAGCAGCGTGGTGCCTTTCGCGTAGACTGGCAGGGTCAAGCAGAGATCGTGATGCTTGATCAGGCCGTCTTTTGTGAGACTCCATTCCTGCAAAAAACGAAAAAGTATATTACACGGAATATATGTATTTCGGTAATTACTTTTCGAATTAGTTTTAGTCAAATACTTACTTGATTGCCACCGGTATCGTGACAAGGATAGAGACCCACGTTCCCGTCAAGAAGATGGCCCATGCTGTCCAAACAGGCGGTACCCTGCTTCAAAGATCCTCCGGGACCACCCTCGCTCGTAGGTATAACCAGTTCGGGATAAACGTTTTTCAGATACCAACTGAAGGGCTTGCAGTGCAGTCTTCGTTTCAATTCCATCCTGTCCTGGATACTTTAAACGCACATAATTACGCGTTAATTCGATATTAAATGGCACGATAAAATTCGAGTAACATATCTCGAGAGTTTAATCGAGATATTGCTAATACATTCGAACTTACTTTCCATAAGGAATATTCCGTGCCAGTGGCACAGCGTTGTAGTAGAACTGCTTGTAATCATCCATCCATACTTCAGCGGCGCGTCTCGTGTTTCGGGCAAACACGTTCCCGCTGCCTCCGGGGAACGAGTAGGGATGACGTTTACGGAATACATGGCCCACACGTGAGCAAGGAATAATTTCGAGGCTGCCACCGCATTGCCACACGCGGAACGATATTTCTAAAAGAAAGTTACGAACGCGCGCGCGGTGAGTACTAATGTGAGAACAAAAGAGCGTGCACCATTGATATATGTATATAAACTTGTGTTTTAATTTATTTTATTATTTCTATTTTTCTCTGAACAAACGCTACACAAAACTGGATTATATTTTAAAATGTATACTTGCAAACTTCGTTTTAGTAGCGGTAATCAAAATCTTTGTTTTGTATATCTTTCGATAACTTAGTTATATATCTATACGTCAAAAGTCGATATAACGTCAGCATTTTTTTCCTAAGAAGCTCGGAAAAACTTTTTTATTCCGTTCGAAATAGGTCGAAGTTATTTCGAACTTCGCTTCTGACATATATTGGTTTTCTTGCTGTGTTTTTCGCGAAGTTCTTACAAACTGCACACAAGATGGTAGTTTCTGTCAAAGAGTTCGTTTTTCCTCGTTCGGAACGTGTAGCGACAAACACAACATCTTTCTTGACAACTTGCAGGAATAATTGAATTGATGTCTTAAGTGCAAGTAATCAATTTTTTTTTTTAAGAATTTATTGCGATATTCGTACGTTTGTTAAATGTCTGCGATAGCAAAAATTAATTTAAAAAAGAAATTATTAATATTGGATGTACAAATAAATAACCCAAAACATTTTTAAGCAGTTAAAAAAGTAATTTAAAATTAAATTAATTTTTCCGCTAAAATAAATTAATTTTCCCGCTTTTTGCATTATTTATTTATATATCTTATATATATGTATTATATATAAAGACGTTTATATAAATAATCACATTTTTCTGAAAGCTATCAATCAAAGATCTTGAATATTTACTTGCGCAACCGTCGGATGTACAATGAAAAATAAGCTAATATTTGCGCGCGCGTTCTTTTTTCTTTTGCTTTTTGATAAAATTTAATAGAAAGTACTCATTAAAACTTGAGAAATTATAACTTTCAACCATATTGATCCAATAAAAAGTTTACTTTTCTACGCGAAGCGTACTCATCATAAGTACACCGCGCGTGCTTCGCGAGGAAGTTTTTGTAACGAAGTGCATCGACCACGTGAATATCTTCCGTAGCATTTATTAATTCTCTCTCAGGACAAAACAGTTTTGGCTTCAATGAATAATAATGCGCTATTGTGAAATGAAAATAAACTAATAAGTTCGCGAAAACATAACGTGTGACGGCAAGCGTGAAGAATATTCATACGCGCGTGTATATGTGTGTAGAAATTTTGGATCTCTCATTTCCCCTCTGATATACTTTGTACAAAGGGTAAAATTGTGTAACCGAATTGTGTAATCACATACCGAGATTTTCGCCACCCCAAACGTCCATCTGAGTATCGTATTTGCCGAGTTTCTCAAAGTACGCTTTGTTGATGACAAACAGTCCGCCAGCGATCATAGGGGTCCTAATGGACTGCGTTGGGTCCTTTTGTCTTGCCTGTCGTTCCGACTGGCTGAGATACTCCCATTTAAAGACCAAACTCCAATCAAAACCACCTCTGAGATCAGCGGACGCTCCTACGAAATAAGATAAAATAACGCGATTCGTGTATGTGAAGAAATCACATATAACGTCGTTGTTATATTATTGACACCCTCACCGATGTATTGGAAAGTATCCATGCTGATTACATCAATTACGGGACACACTACCCTCGTTGGATCTTCGGCTACTCTTTCCAAGAGCGGCTCCAACCAGTCGGCATTGCACTCGCAATGGGAATCCAAAAATGTGAGTACGTTCGCTGTAGCGGCATCTGCGCCGCGAACACGCGATCTCATTAGACCCTCTCTCTTTTCATTTCTGATCACACGAACCTTATGGATCCTCGATAATTCTTCGCCATCTTCGGCTGCAAACAAATCAGTTTTCTTTGCCTCGTGCGCGTGACATGATGGTTAATTCTACAGAGATTCACATGATGTTTCATTCTACATTTTGTTATATTTTTAATTAAATAACTTTTATTAAAAATCTATAAAATATTGTTTTTTAACACTATTTGTAGGTTTTATTTGTTTAATTAAATCAAAACTACATAGATTGTGAAAATATCGTGTAATTTCGATACTTTGATATCATAATTTCATGACACGCTGTTTATAACAGTGTAAACAATGACATTAATTAAAATGACAGATTGGCTACGACCTTTCTCAGTGGTGTATTAAATGCGACATTAAATACAATAATAAACACAATTTTCTCTAATTTAATATATACATATAATTTGCATTTTAATTATGATAAATTATGTTAAATGTTATATGAAAAGGGTTGTGTGTGCGTGTAAACAAGTTGACTAACGAGCTGTTCGTTATTTCTGTATATATACATATATATCAGTTTATATATATAAATATATTTTCATTTATATATATGTATCAGATTATAAATAACACACACACATAACTATGTACATTTATTATCTCCACATTTCAGTTCAAACAATTACGATATTACTACTTTAAACATTTTGACTTTTTATTTTTGACTTAGAAGTATAGAAAATAAAAAAAGAATGTTATGTAAGTAAATAAAATTAATTTCGCGAACCTGTTATTAAATATAATTATATGCGATCTAAATAATAGCAAAGAACTTACGATGGTCGCTAAAATCATCGACTAGAATGATTTCCTTGATCAGATGTTCGGGACTTCTGTTCAGCACACTAAAAGTAAAAACAGTCTTTTGCTAGCTATTGTCAGTAAAATATAGAAATTCTCACATACAAAACGAACAACGTTGCTATTATTGATAGCACGCTAATACATAATCGTCAATTGACACAGGATCAATTTTTATCATATTTCTTCGCTGCAGAAAGAAAATTCAATTTAAAAGCTCGATATGCCATTTCCTCCTCTGAATCACTCGATATATAAACTTTTCCAGTCGATTAACGTCGAATAAACTGAGACACCGGATTAAGAGAAGAACAGAAGCGCTTCGAATTGTCCTATTGAATCTTTTATCAAAGTTTCAAGGACTTCGCACCCTTTCTTCTCATTCGCAGCACCCCTTACTTGAACAATCTTATGTTGTGCCACCTCATTCTGTCGTTTAATTCAGACAATGTTCCCGACAAATTTGGATTCTTTCTTTCTCACTAATTAAGAACGTCCGTGCTGTTTGATAAGATTGATAAAAAAAAATCTGATCTTATAATGATTTTTTAAAATTACATGTAGAATCACATTAATTGCAAATAACTGAAAAAAACACGTTAAGAAAATTTTTAAACAGAAGAGTTTACTTATTATTACAAGTTTATTATATCATAACATCTGTGAACTTTCACGGGAAACTTAAACATGACGTTAAATCGATTGCGACAATTTTCAAGCCGCATCAAGATTGTGAGTGTGGTCTCGTCGCGGTAATTAAGACTTCCTTTTAATTTTATCGAGCGACACGATAGGACTGATATATTTCCTGACGCCGCCACGTTATGATCTTAAATAAATTTTCCGACTCTTGCTCGTCCCCTCTTTCTTCCGGTTTGGCGAGGGGAACTTCGGACAAGTTTTGCTCTACCGAAAGCTACTTCCCCGGCAAGTAAGAAATGTAGTTCGTAGTTTCTTTTACTTTGCGAGACATCTCGCGATGAAAAAATATTTTAATTAACACCGAGACTTGTGAGAAAAAAAAACAGTGATTTACGCAGTTGCGTCGTTTAGACGGAAAAAAGAGGTGGATAATATTTTCTTTTTATCTGTATATAGAGGGATCAAACGCACGCGATGGTACGACGATTAGAAAATTCCGTTGCACACCGTCGACTTATTTTTGCATGAAAAATCTTCCTACATTTCTTCACGCATCTCTCGTCGATGCATTGGGGATGGATGATTGTCGGTGCTGCACGCGTACATACGATCGCGTGAGAATTCGTCTATCGGCAATTACGTCGCGTTCAGGAATTTCACCGTGGAAGATATGAAAAACCTATATTCTATTTATATGCTCTAGAAAAGCGCACGCGAGTGCTTATATTTTTTATTTGAGGTTTCAATTTTTCACGTTTTTATAAATATAAAGGTGAAAGAAGAAATACGATTACAAAATGTACAAAGTATCATAAAAAAGAGCAAAAGGATTTTTATCTATTCAACTTTGAAGTACGCACAGAAAATGTTGCTCCGCGTTTTATATAAACCGCAATTGTTTCAAACCTCACCTGACGACGGTTCTGAGTAGCGTGGAACGTGCCTCATTGTGGAAAGTAATTATGACGGAAGTCGGTGGTAGATCCTGTCTCCATTGTTTCATTCTACACCTGTAACGAGAAAATAGCATAAATTATAATATTCGTCTGTGAAAATAACCAGAATATATTAATATGTACAAAAGTTTTCGAGTAAAGTACCCAATCAATTATAGACTTAAAATATCAAACAAGATGTTTTTTTTTCAGTTATAACATTAATAGAATTTTTTAAACAAACTTTTTATTTTAAAAGTATTTAATTTTAATTTGTAAAATCAAAATCTTTCTTATAATTCTCCAACAGCGATGTTGTTTATATGGATTCTATCTTCATGCAATATGGAGAATTTTATGACATTTGCTAAAAAGGAAATATCGCAGATATTTAATTTTAAGTTGCTTTTTTTCTCGCGTAACGCGACATAAATATGCTTGAAAATGAGGAGCAAAGCGCATTAAAAACGTCGCATAAATTCGACTCAACTATCCGTATAACAACGTGAATCCACGTCATATACATAAATTCGTGTCACCGTATCAAAGACACGCCTTGGAAATTTTGTTGGTATCACTTAAAAGATACAGATAAAAAGAAAAAAACAGATAAGCGGTATGATACAAATTAAACGTTTCACATATATTTCGCATAAACTTTTCTGTGCTTTCGAACAGTCGATGCGACATAAAGAGAGTAGAAGTGGCCTAATCGCGCCAAAAATGACGCTTAAAGGCAGGAGAAATAAAAAGACGGCAAGAGAAGCAGGAAAACTGATCGCGCGCGTTCGAAGCATCGAGCCGACGCCAAGAGGGTGCATAAATGCGGCCAGAAACGATCCCAATATGTCAGCCCCTCTTTGCCGAGATAAACTCGCGGAACGTGCGTTGAATGCGGCTAGATGCTCCGATGCATAGAAGCGCGAATGCGAACTTTTTTATGACGCCGCGCGTCAAACAGAATCGCGAAAGTTTCTTAGCCTCTGGATAAGAACGGCTGTCGCCTTCTATAAGCAAGTCATCGGTAGAATGATCGGTGAACGAGATGACGAGTGATTTCACTTAGAAATTTGAACTTCCATCCTTCGAAAATCTGCTTGAATAATCTTCATTTCTCAAGCAGACCACAAGCTTCATCATCTTGAACTATGAATCTTCTGATATTCTACAGTTTTATTAATTATTTTCCGCGAGAGAGATTTCATCAATCACGTTAATTAATTGCTATCCGCAATGCGCCGCGTTGATATAAGTTACTCTCTATCGTCAGAAACATCGCTCTCGTCATCTACTCAATTACTGCACGAGCAAAGTTTGATTCACCGTCCGCACTTTTATTCGCGCGTAATCAAGCGGCGGACAACAACTTCGGTAATGAGTAATTCAGATACTCATCTCGTCGCGCGCTTATCATCTCTCTTCTCTCCGCATCGTCGCCTCGCTTCCCGCGGGCGGTGTCCGGGAATCGACAAATTAATTCGGGAGACCATAATTCCGCATTAAATCTGGCTAGTCTCTGCGACGACATGTTTGTCGACAACGAAATTGCGCGCGCGCGAGCCTTAAAGCGAATCCGGCAGATGAGACGGATCATCCGGCCGGTTTAATTCGAAACTTCAATTTAGGATCTGCCCCGCGCGTTATCCGCTAAAGTGGATAACGCGCGCGCCCGGTCGGTCAGTCCGTACGATTTCATCGGACGCTTGATGTTCCCCACGAGCACACATGTATACATACATTGTACACGCTTGCGCGGATTGATCATTGCCGGGGAATGCGTTGTATGTATATATGTATACGTATACGAGTGTGCGACTGCTGTGAAAGCAGTGCAAGCCAACGCAATTAAAACAAATCGATACCATCCTTTATCAAAATATCGCGTTTATAATTTACGATAATATAAAATATGATAATAGAAAAACCTTCGAGCTTGGTACATTAAACAGTTTTTTTTTTTAATTAATTAAGTAGTACGAGTAGTATCTATAGTGTGAGTGCTGAAGAGAGAGCCGCGCGTAGAAGCTATGTATGATTAACATTTAACGTGCGAGCGTAAAAAAAGAGTCGGGGAAAAACATCCTTTTTGTTTATCGTAAATAATATTGATAGCGCAAAGTGTGTATATGTTTTGGAACAAAAAGTTGCCATTAGTGGCGCTTTTCGCGTTTAATAACATTAAGCCGATATATACTACACACCGTTGTAACATAACTGTTGCATCAACGATGTATCGCGCGCGTTATGCGCGCCAGATTTCCGGAGCATATGTTGTATATACAACGAACGTACATTATATATTCGTTGTCCGGTACTACTTTAACTCATCTCGGTACTCGTGGATCCATTAGAGCCGCTATATATGGACCGCTCGTTGCGGCGAAGCAGCAATTGCGAGCGCGAAGTCGTAGGACGAGTCGAGGAAACGGAAAAAGCGCATAAAGGACACGAAACGGAATTACAGAACGCCCGGCGCGACCTTCTGCGGAAATAGAAGTTTTTCTCTGCAAAACTTCCGCATTGTATCGCGGAACCGCGCACACGAAACAGGATATTAAATTTTTAATCCATTACCGGTCCATCGCGCGAAGTCGAACGAGCTTTCCGGCACGAGAAGAAAAAATCAAAAGGGCGATAATCGAATTGGATCTCTTCTCTTCGTAATTCAATATGCACGCACACACACACACACACACACACACACACACACACACACACACACACACACACACATATATATATATATATATATATAACTTCCAATATAGAAATGTACTCGATGTATTTATTATCTGATTTCGTGCTTCCCGTCGTTCGGTATGCGCGAGCATAATCGAATCGAGTGTCATCGACGTTTATTACGGCGATAAATCACATCATGCAAAATGTAAAACGTTACAATGACAGAGTGCGCGCGCGGACAGTAATTGATGCAAATACAAGCCGTTCGCGACGGCATATTGAATATAATGTGCAGCACGGCTATTCCACAAAGCACACACATTATAAACTCAGCGACGAACCGCGCGCTCTCGCTCGGGAATTCAGCGCGTTATATATTTACAAGTATTTTTCTTTTTTTTTTTTTTTTTTTTTTTTGTGATTTTGCGCCGCATTGTAAAACGGCGAGAACGGCGCGAATCACGTTAGCGCCAAAAATCATGTTACTCTCGGACATTGCGCGCTCGCCGGATCGTGTTTTGTCCGCGAGTCCGAGCGTTAATTTCGGAAAATGCAAAAAGCATTCCCGTGCTCCGAGAACGAAAGCGCATTGCCCGCGCGGGATTGCGTTTCTATGAAATCAGAGTGCTGCAGCAGCAGCGTGCCCCGATTTACAGAACTGCTTGATGTCTCGAAAAACGACGGATGGGACGACCGCACGAAGTTTCAGATACACTGTTGTCGGTCAAAAGTTTTAACATCTTCGTCGCTAATGGATTACATATGTTCTACAGCTATAAAACAACAAATATTTTACAAAGCGCTGTCGTAAAAAAAAAAAAAAAAACTACTCTCGCGCGCCTTATTTTTGTCGACGACGAAAAGTCCGTTTAGTTGATTTTTATAAAATCTATATATTGATAAGATAGCGAAAATAAATAAAATGAAAGTAGATGTTCCGGATTCAACTCCCTTGGCCGAAGTGATATTTCGCGCAATAATTTCTCTAACTTTATTCATTGAAAAACAAAAGATATACGTACGAGATTCCAGGAAGTATACAAAATAATAATTAAAACTTTAGAAATTGTGGTATAAGCAAAATAAATGTTACAAGCGTCGCAAATAGACTTTTCTTGTTTTCGTGTTCTATGAGTGCCCGATTCCCCGGAGCCATTGAAGACACCGCTGATTGCTTTTCTATTTGTAGGTGACAGCGATGTATCCCGGGGGTGCGAAGCCGTTTGTGACTAACGAACTGCTCGTTTCGCTGCCACAGGAGACTCTTCCTGCACGATACGCTCGAACGGATTTTCCGCTGTTACGAAAATATTATTTTAACGAATTTACGGAACTATTGAGCCCAATAGCGGTTTGGTTGCGCGAGTAAGTATCGATTTTATCTTTCGCACTTATAATTCGCGCAGTCGCTATTTAAAAGATATACCTTCGCGAGAAACGCTGTTCCATGTTTCAAATATTTAGTAAAAATATAGCAGACACACAGTTTTGTTTACGAACTTTTTTTTAAATTAAATTTTTAAGTTTTTGAGTTGAACACACTCTCAAGTCTGTCAGAACGTTATGTATACTATGTATGACATAGGAAAAAAAAAACGTTGCAGATAAAAGCTTTTATATAAATATTTTAGAAAACTCTCGTCAAATCTATTTCTATTTTTATTTTAGCAAGGTTTTGAAAAAATGCATGATGACACACACGCGGATTGTATTTCACACACAGCAATCAACTCCAGAGAATTTTAATTCGGGATATATAATTTGTTAAATAATATTTCGATCGTATCAAAGATATTAAACTGGCGACAAGACGAGAAAATACACATAATACAAAATAAAACGAATTAATTATCGAATTTCACGTTTAATCAGGATTCGGCAAAACGAGCGTATATGTATCATTTAATTGAGCATGATAGCGTCAGTATGTGTCAATTCACAGCAATGTCGCTAACGTGATCGGAATAATACGAGTGGGTGGGATTAATTTGCAGTATCCAAACCAGCCGTTTAAATTCATATATCAGATTACGAGCCGGAGACTTCGCGAATTACGTTGGGTGTATCGCGCAAAACGAGTATAAACGTAATCATTTCGGTGGTAATTGAACGTTTAATCACACTGTGTAAATGTGTGGTACTCGTTCCTCGTCGACCCAGGTCGTTCACAATAACCGATTTCGCTGGTAATTACGCAGAGCTGAATGTAGATGTACGTACATTCAGCAGCACGTGTGAGACGAGTCGCGATGTAGTTCAAAAAGCGGTAAAAAACGCGACTCTCGTCCGTTGCCAATTATCTTGGCAAATGAGCCGAATTATGATTACGTAGTAGATGTGTAATAGCATTATGCATCTCGCCTCGTACATTCGTCGCGTTGCCCGTACACGACCGACCGTTTGTGTCGCGCACCGGGTCACGCGCGAAGGTAAAACCACATTTAGCAATAGACCGTATTTGTAATTGCGTTTTAGGTATAATTAACTTTTTCGTAATTCATTTTCAATCTCCGCGACGTTTCGCGCGTGCCTGAATGCGCGAAACAAATGAGAATGAAGAACTTATTAACAGTAACAATTATTAATGTCAATAATAAAATATTTTTGTCAAAAAACAACTGTAACAAGTTTAAATTAAATGTTGATTGTTTATATCAAACATGTACGTAGTTACTTTATGCCGGCAGTTGTGAAGAGCCATTAATTTTTAGATTATGTGATCATTACTTCAGGTTTTTGCGCGTCGAATTTATGTCCTCATTCTTCTTATGTATGCGTAGTCGCTCTAATGCAGGATTAGAGCCCCGCACACTTTAGCTCTTGGGTTATAAATTTCACCGATTTTATCGAGGAAAATTTAGAGACACTATAAAGTCTCGTCGAACGTAGTAGATTTGTACGTATGCGGTCATATCATCATACCGAGTTCAGCGAGCATTAATGTGTTTGCAATAGTTGAAATGCTAAAATGCGGCAATAGTTTCTCACAGGTTTGTATAAATGTCGAGCATTATTATAATACGCTTGGTTCGCGAGCTTTCTATTGTTACACTGAGTACAACACACAAATCTCCTGAAAATAATAAATACAAAAATACAAATTCTCCGCTTGCAATATAATTCTAAAAATCCGATTCAGTTCCCATTAGAAATTCAACAATTTGGAACATTGATCCTTCTCACTAACTGAATGTAACTGGTATCGGTATTGTATTTAAATAACAATATTTAATTTTTATAAATGAAAACACAGAGAAAATTATTTATTATCAATCATTTGTATTTATATATGTGTACATATGTAAATTATCAAATTCAATGTAAAATTCTTCCTCAAGAGAGATCGTCTTATCGAAATAGCTAACGCTCGTCTCGCAAAGCGGAAATGATTAATTAACGAACGGAATTGAACGAGACAGATCCGAGGAATCGCTTAATGAAGCTGCGGGAAAGCACCGCTCTCGGTGCGCCGAATTGGCTGGCTAAAGCGATGCAAACCGTCTACCCCTAAACCTGTCTATCCGGACAAGCGCTCTCGGTATCATTATTCAAGTCTCCTTGCCTTGGGAATAAGAAGAAGATGTACACGTTGGTGAGACACGACGAGGGAGTCGGTTCTCTCGTCTCGGTACGGACCGGACACACTACACCGCGGTTTCGTGAACTTCCCTCGTTCTGACTGCCATGAAACTATACTTAAAGGTAAGGAGAAGTTCCGGCGGCCGATCCTTTCGAAGGATCAACACGATCCAACTTCCCGACCGGCTAAATGTACCGTGCATTATACGAGCGGATGAGAAACGTCGTAGTGTTTCGGCAATCGTATACGTTTTTGGCGTTTCAGTCCCTCGAATTGTCAGAGTACGAGTAACTTTGACACAGAAGAGAAGAAGAGAAAACTTCGAATAAGATTGTCTCGATTTGAAATCACACGAACTCTTAAAAGCCTCATATTTTATAATCGATAATAAAAAACGGAGACAAGTTCCGCTCAACTCATTCGATATCGTTACGTATACAAAGAGCAATTTATCTTCGAGCACATTGCATCTCCATGCTCGGTCTCTCGGAAGAACGATGAATGTTATTTTTATTTCAGGTTTTACCACTTCGAAAGATTAATCAATCTTGTAAAAAAAAAAAAAAACGATCTGCTCTTGTGTACGCGCTTGCGGCACAAAAAAAAAAAAAAAAAAAACAGGTCATTGTGTAGTTTTCATTTCGTTTTTTTTTCGCTTCCGGCTATACGAGTATATATCGATACACTGGCCGCGAGAAATAGAATCCGTGAAACCGGTTGTGTCGAAAATAGGCGGACGAGTTCGCCGGGCATCGAGCGGATAAAACACGAAACGCTCTCTAACGAGTGTAACATCCTTTCTCTCGCGGATGGGGAAATTGATGTTGCATTTCCTCGTTTGTGGCACGGAGAAAAGCAGCGGAGCATTAGCGAGCAGACAAATCGATGGATTAAGATCGGTCCCCAGGCGGCGATCATTGCATTAGAAACCTTAGAGTTTCGTTCTACCTTTCGCACTATCTTCTCTCTTTCTCTTTTTCACTCTCATCTTTCTCTCGCTGTCTTTATTTCTTGCTAATTACAATGCACGCGATCTGTCGGTGAGCCGTGAGCTGCTTACTCGTCGAGTCGAATTATTGATGGCCCATCACTTGTGTTCTCAATTAAGGCAGTCGATCGGAAACCTTTTTCGCTCCGAGGCACAGCATATGTTCGTGAAATATCGGAAGAAATTCACGCGACATATTGCATACAGTAATTTAAAACGAATCGATTCACGAGCGGTCAAAGACAAAACTTATAAAAAAAAGCGCAAATATATTAATTAATAAATATCTAATTACTGCAGAGTGTAAATTTATAAATTAAAAAAAAGTGATATATTTTTCACGAAAAATAATTTACTAATGTACGATGTATTCGAATAAAATAATGAAACCTCGTGTACCGGAAAGGATTGATCACATCACGCGAAGCAACGTCTCGGAATCGGAAAACGCGAGTTTTCCATCATTCAGCGGTTCAACAAGCCGCAACGTGCTCGCATACATTTTACTTTTTTATCTTCGCTCCCGTGTGTTGTAAAGTGTCCCCGGCGAGTGTGGCGGCGGTCCATTGTTATTCACGGATATCCGCGGGGAACGCGGTGGAGGATAAAAGAAGAGTGGAAACTATATACCCTACAGTCGGGGGAAGGGTCGCGATGTCGCGCGCGTCGCGTCGGGTTGAGTTGCGCCTCGGCTCCATATTCCACTGTGCATACAGACGACACGGTCCTCGATGGATTATAAATTGCCGCCCGAGCGCGAATTACGGCCTGGATTCTCTGCGAGAGAGCGGCCACCGACTTCTCTCGCGGACGACGCGCAATTTACGGCACCATTTTCGCGATGGCGTTTTAACCGGCTCTTCAAACGTTCGCGAGAAGAGCTGAAGAATCTACGAGGATTGTGCGTTTGCACTCTTAAGGTCTCGGAAAAAGAAAAAAAATGTTCTCCCATTTGCGCACTTCATAAACCTCTAAAAGAAAAGCAAGAAATGGCTTTCGCCGATTGTCGTTAGAGATCGAAAACTTGTTCTCTCGCGTTGTATCGAACTTGACTTATTTTTGAGACACGAATTTTTGCAGCAAGTGTCGCGCACGAAGTTTTCAAAGCGCGCGTGTTTGAACAAGCATTTCCGGAATTATCGGCGCCGATTGTATCGGAAAGCAAACTGTTGCCCTCGCATTCAAGCTTTTCCAGTTCGTTTTTTTTTTACGGCGACTACGGCGATTTTGCGGCTTCCCGGTGTTACACAAAACTTGGCTTTTGCGTGCAACCAAGCAAAGTTTTCCCTCAGTCGTTGGGAATACGGCCGTGAAGCTCCTACACCACGGACGTGTGAAACGCACCAGTGTGGACGGCCGTGTTCATATGGGGCAACACACACGAATATTGATTTTCGTGGAGTCCCCGGTAAATGTTCTCGCACACGGCCGGGAATTCGCGCGGTCCGTAAGTGCTCCGTCCGACGGGACTACTAAATCAAATTAGGGATCCGCTTGTTCGCGCAAGGAAAGCGCCGCTCGACCAACTTTGACAGCGTCCTGTGTTCTTACACGAGTATCCTTGAAAGAAATAAACCGGCGCGCGAATACACGCAGATAACTCTCTCTTTCTCTCTCTCTCTCTAGTATGTACATATATCTTTCGTCGAGTTTGTTATACCGAAGAGTGAAAAGTATTTGCCGTAAAGTTTTGAGATCGTGCATTTTAACGAGTGTCCGAAACTCATTTTACGAAACGTCGCGTTACATCACAAAATATGTTTCGAAGAGAATGCCTCGATGGAATAATATTTCGTATTAATGACATTTTTGAGACAAAGCCATTACTGTGTTCTCGAGTGTGTTATTTTTCTTTTTTTTTTTTTTCAAGCTCCGCATGTTATCAGAAAAATAAACCGTCCACTTGTCCACGCGAAATTCGCTCCCTTCACTGATGTATATATTGCGAGACGTTACTACGTAATTATTTTATCATGCTATTACTTAGAGATAAGCAGGATGAGGGAAGTTATCGCAGATAACTTATCCTCTATATGCTCGCGCGATATTATGCAGATTACCGAACATCCTGCAAACTTCTGGACGCCAAGCTGGAGGCTTCCGTTTCCCATTTGCGAAATGCGTGTGTGTACTCACACAAAGCGTGTCTCTCCGGCGTAAACCGAAAATTTTGCGCACAATCAAATCGTCTCGAATCGTCATTTAATTTAAAACTGCCGTGGCTTTGTTTTTGCACAAGTCAAAACACAATTGCGGAATATATTTGACCCCCCATTGTTTATCAATTACAAGAACACAGATGAGCTCATTGCGCGCGCGAGTTAATTGATATTCTTCGTCCGCATTTGATATGCACCGCACACGATTTGACTAATGAGCGCTCGGAGCACGCGCGAGCAAATCGCGAATAAATGTGTAATATTCTGCGAATGTAATAATATAATCCAAGCGTAATCGCATCGTCGTATGCTGACAGTAGGTATATGCTAATATGGCAAACTGCTATTTTCCAGAATCCGATCTCGTGACATCTGCATACGCAATTTCCATCAGCGTCAAAATTCCGCTAAAAGGTCTCTCCCTCTCTCGCCGAGTTCGAGATTACCGTGAAATATGTCCGACTTTACGCACGCTTCAGTGTTCTTTATCTCGTCGTAGAAAATATCCTCTATTTTCGCGCGCGTGTAACACCGTCGTCAACAGCTCCGTGTGGTCCGAAAATACCTCCTGAGAGAAACGATAATATGCGAAACTACTCCATTAACATTTTCTCCGGCAATACATGTTAACGTTTTTTCTGAAATAACTAGAAAAGTCTTTGCAAATTTTAAAAAATTTTTAAGAATTAGAGAGAAAAAAGAAGAAAAAAATAGTTTAAAATAATCTTATCAGAAGAAATTAATCTTTCGACTGTTCTCAAATTTTAAAGAATTTTTCCAAGAATTTTTTTATACAGTTTTATAAAACATTTTGTGTGTTAATTATAAATGGTACTCTCTCTCTTTCTCGTTTTTGAAGCAAAGTCAAGACTACATTGTTTAAAATAAATCGCAGATCTGGAAGTTTCATAGCTTTCAAGGAATACTTTCTCGGTGATGGGGTCGCTGTGCGAGACTATGGAAACGAGAGGGATTGGCTCCGAAAGCTCCAGCGTCGTTGCACAGTGCAATAAACAAAAGAATAGAACACGCGGCGGCGTCGGCCTCCGGGAAATATATGCTTAACGGAAGAAAAGCGCGTATACGCGCTAAAGACGAAGGGGAGAAAGAGAGGGAAAGAGAGAGAGAAAAAGAGAAAAAGGCTGTCTATGGGACCCTAGGCGCTGCGGCAAAAGTAATGCGGCTATAACTTACACGTCTTTTCCCTTGGTTTTCGCATTCATGACGTGGCCTAGGAACACCGGCGCGAAATAGGCTTTCTTTTGCTCATCCTCTCGTTGTCACTCTCTCGTTTTTCGCATGTTTGTCCGCTTGCTTTGTCGATATAAGACAACTTATCTGTCTCACGCAAAAGTTTTTATACGCGTCAAAAACGAAATTTATTTAAATATATTCACGAAACGCGAAAAAACTGCGAGCTTCTTTTAAAATTTTATAGTCTGGTTCGAGCTACGTAGAAAGTCCGAAACGATATTTCATTCGTTCTCGAATATTTTTGCGAGTCTGAGCTAATTATAGAATTGCAAAGAATGCGGATCAGAAAATACAAAGTTGGTCAAGAGATCACACACGTGTTGCGATTATTCGTCGAGTTTCGAAGACTAACTGTAATTTATAAACGCACGATGGTTCCTCGCTAAACGACCTTGTCGGGAATGTCGTAAAACCACTTTGTCAAGTTTCGAGACGAAATAGAGAATAATCAACTGTCCAATGCAAAATGATGACAAGTATGGTATAAATTTAAATATTAAATTTCTTTATTATGTGATTTTTATTGAAAGTAAAATTTTTTAACTTTCTTGACAATTTGTATAAATGATTGGTACTTCGATTAGTCCAAAGTACATGTCACATTCTGTGGACTCTACTTTTCTCTTCGCACATGTCGGGCACCGCAGACGTTGAAAAACACGATTTTGGTATCTTGAAGATGCAGCCGCGCGATATCGGCGCAATTCGGGATATCAGACCCCAGTGTTTTCCTGGAGCCGTAATCGGAGATGTCAGTTTTCCAGACAGTCGAACTACATTCGGGGAAATAGGCTGGGATACAAGGGTCTAATCGAAGGATGACGGAGACACCGGATGACGCTCTATCAATCTGATTGATGTAAACCTCTCGAATCTTTCGATTAAAAAGAAAGCCTTTCGAAAAAAATTGAAAGAAACTTCTGTGCTATGGCGTATTGAACGATTTTCTCACGTCGTGTTTGTATCAAAACTGAAGTCGTTGTGCTTTAGTAAAGTCGTTGTTGTTGAAAGTTAAAATAAACTTTTTCTTTTGTTGTTTGAAATTGTTGTTGGCTCGACCGTTCCCAGAGGCCAGAACGTAACAATATTAAACTTGCGGTTTAAATCAAAGACCAGTGTATCTACTCTAGTAGACCAGTTCTCTAAATGTGTTTGTACATCTGAAATTATTATAATCAAAACTTAATTAGTCCTCGAACTTCGAATTCCGTTTTCTCAACAGCGGAGTTCGATTGTTGGTTTACGGCGCGATCGAAAACGGAGATCGAGAACGACCGCTGGCGGTTATGACTATAGGGACAGGTCAACATTTGACTTTGGCTAAGTTGAGCTGGCGCTGCAGCAGATCGGAGACTTCGTTTAACAATGATTAAGATATTTTGATTGTTTCTCCGGTAGCAATATATTTACGCACGCAAAGAGCGTTTGCGTGCAATCTTGTGTGACCGATATTTATTCTTCGAAAATGCAACGATAGTCGCGAGATAGAAGAAAAATAAACTCTTTAATATTATCTATTTTACGCGGATAAAATATTTCAATAAAAGATATGATGATAATCACTTAATATATAATTAAACGTAGCAATTAACGAATAAAAGCAGTTTGTTCCCTCGTTAATCGACACATGTTATTAAGAGCTGTAATTGGCCTTTGGTAATTACCGTGTGCAATTGTTCTCCTTTCAATAAAAGAAACAAAGATACATCCTGTATTATCTGCGCGCTCTCATCATTATTCTCCGGCCTTCGTTACGTGGATTTATACACGCGAGCGCGTTTATTACAATGGACATAATTTTGTTTTGAATCAACACTTCATTTATGAGTTAATTGTAGTTAGTCTTTACCTCGTTTACACATTCGAACATTAACATTTGCAATTACAGCAAAATTGCTCTTTCAAGATTTTTCTCCTAACATATCAAAATGAATTGGTATTTTTTATTTACAATTCGATTGGATTATATTCATATTATATATAGTTTTAATATTACGCACAGAGAGAATCGGCTTTATTTTTAAACGATTTTACACGATACACGTTTTACACTCTCGGTATTATATATACTCCGGGAATTTCATCATTCAATAGATGCGGTCTCGGAATGATATTGCAAAATAGAGCCAATTTGGAGTGTGTTGGAAAATTGCATCACATGTTTGTGTGACAATGCGATAGGGATAATTTCACGTCAATGTGGAGTGTTCTGGATTTCTCCCAGTGGAAATTTCGCATTGCTCCGCGCGAAACATGATTCAGTCTTTCCCATCGCTCTCACGTGTATATTGGAAACCACTAACAATTATTTTTTCGATTGAAATATATATCCGCGTATACGTATGTATGTAAAATTAATTGCAAATATCTATAGCTGGTGTAAAAATTGAAGTTTTATTGTTTCTTTACGTCATGCAGTAGACAAATCGAAAAGAATTGATTTCGAACTGATATCTGCGCATCGCGCGTTGGTTATTCGTCATCGCCTGTGAAAACAAAAACTTGTGTGAAACGTTCGGAATTTGAAAACTTTCAACTTAGTTGTTTGCATATAAATGTATACCGTGCTTGCATTTATTTTTAAATAAATAAATGCAAGTCTGCATAAATAAATGAGAAGTCTGCTGTGGAAACGGCGAAATAATGGAAGATTAGAAAAATCCGGCGCGCTTAATCTGGAGTATTTATCGCGTCTCTCATAACGCGGTAACCGCCCGTCAAAGCCGTAAAAACCGTCGACAGTGAAGTCTACCGAGTGATTATTCTTCCGGGACTTGGTTTCGCGATTTCAATTCGCGCGTCGAGTCGAGATAGCACGTTCATAAGAGAATGTAAATAAGACTCGACGGTGGCCGCGAGAAAAGCGGATGCGGCGATTTTATTGTTGTTTTTTTCTCTCATTCCACCCTTTCTTAACCGCGAAAGGATTGCATCCGCTCAAGACTTGTCGTGGTGGCGTTTCTATTTTCCTTGCAATTTCGGATGTTAGGAAAGAAAGAGAAAAAGAGAGAGAGAAAAAGAGAGAAAGAGAAAGCGATGAGTAGTTGTCGCACCGGCCACGGCGAATTGAAAATGTAATTTTATATAAATTTTAAGAAAAGTACACACACATTTTCATCCCCTCGGTAGCGGGAGTCTTCTTTTAAAGTCGTAATTCCCACGAAGCTACTACAATCGCGCTTTTCCGGCGCCCGCTGCGCGCTCGTTTCTTCTATTTCTCGCCGTTTCATTTTCGTCTACTTACGTATTTCGCCTCGTTCGCTCGTCGCCGCGATATCGTCTGGATTTAAACGTAGGAACTGCCGCGGACATTACATTAATTACACGAACAAACGGGGGGGCCAGGAAATATATAGCGTGACTTTTATTGTCGCCGGCAACATTCTCATTCGAGGAAAAGAAGACAAACATCTAACCTATGACATACCGTTTTCTATTCCAAACAGTTTTCTTTACTATTTACACGCTTTTCATTGCCATCGCACTCTTAAATTATGCTTATTATGACTAAGTTCAAAACATACAAGAGCTATAATTTATCACAGATTTATTCTTTAGACTTCAAAATATACGAGAACTATAATTTATCACAGATTTATTATCCTTTAGAATTGTTACGACATCAAGAACTGCTAGGAATTCGAAAGTGTCGCGTTGATGTGTTGGTATCCAAAGCAAAATAGCATAAATCTACTATCACGACGTTTAATGATCTTTTCGAATGCCTCATGACGCCAGTGTAATGAGTTAATAATCTTCAGTGTAATAAATGAAGGTACTTACGCGCGATACATCCGATGCTTTCTCGCAAATCAATGAGCATTCTGAGAGTATAAAATAAATCGATGACTAGAAAGGCTCATTTCTTCTCATTAATACTGTATAACTGCATCCGCTGCGCAATCAGTAGTAGAGTTATGCACGTTACGGATATTACGGAAGTCGTCAGTCAATTTTACCGTTTGTTTCTTACCGTGACAGAATGTGTCGCTTTCCTGCTTTTTTTTTTCGAGGGGGATACGTGCGCATGTATCTACTCGGACAAAATTCACACTACGTATTTTTTCCCGTAAAACGAGAGAATGAAACAAAACGACTCCGGGAATCGACGAGGATGGACCGACGGAATAAAAGAGAGAGAGAGAATGTATACATAGGTCCTTACGAAGATCCTTACGAGAGAGAGAGGAAGATTGAGTCACGTTGCGGATGCGAAGAGAGACCGAAATAAATGAGAGTTGCTCGCCAAGAAGATCGGTGCGCGTTAAGAGAAGGACACGTACTTAAGTAAACGCCACAAGTGTGGCGAAACTTTCCCTCCCGATTCGACGAGAACGGCATCTCGGCACGATGCGCTTTTATAAAACATTGCAAAATAAAAAAAAACTAAAGAATATTTCGTTGAATTCTTAATGCAATAGTATTTTTAAATAATTGAAATTTCTTTCAATTATTCAAAGATGCTATTATTCAAAATACTGTTTCTACGTACCGTGTTTCTCTCGACGGTAAAAGTAGAGTAGGTTTTCATGTTAGCTCCTCCGTTCAAAGGTTCCGGTCGAGAAAGGTATATCTTCAGCGCGTGGAAAAGAGCGCGCGGAGAAATGACGCGTGTTCTCAGTTAATTACGCGAGGAGGATCCTAAAGTTGATATACAATAATCGCGGACGATTATCGTGCATCGAGTTCTCGGGATCTCTTCCTCGTGTAATTAAAGAGTGCGGGATCGGGCCAGAGGTGAGCGACGGGGATGCGTTTTTATTTAATTGCGTGGGAAAAACGGTCGGGCTCGAGGATTAACGTCGGTGTGATGTACGTTACTCGCGTTTGTTGTGAGACTGGAACAACCGGGAAGTTCGCGTGTCGAAAGTGCACAAACTCATACGGCCAATTTTACAGCGAGCTTCCATCGCGCGTCGATTGATAATTTATAAGCGAAATAAGTTTCGATTGAAATCGTATCTAAGACACATTTAAAAAACAAAAGAAAGTAAAATAATAACATTGTTGAAATTAAACAGAAGTTAAACGGAAGTAATAGCGAAGATTGTACACCCACGCTTGTGACGCTTAGAGGGATATAAAGTTCATCGGTGTATCTCTTCCACGAGATCTATTTAATTAGAGGGATCAAAAGATAAGCAACGTGAAGCTAAAACGAAAACACGGCGCGACAATTTAAATCGCAATTCTCCACACCCGTTGCACAACACTGTGCGAAAAGTGATTTATATCGTGGCCCGCATGAATTTTCGGTCGATAATCTACAAGGCGCATTCGTATTACGCTTTGAATTACATTAATTCCGTAAGTCGATAACTTTTCTCAATTATAACTTTTGCAATTGCGAGAGGGACTTCCGACCATTTGATTCGGCATTTCGAGTGTGCGGGCCACCAAATTTATTCAAAGCGACTATGCAAGAAGCGCGTTTAGCGGTTCTTAATGCGAAACAAAGTACCTCGTCCCGCGCCAGAAATCGTCCCGTCCTGTGGAGCGACTCGGATCTAAGGATTACCATGCGGGAAGACGAGAGAATAATTGAGCTGCGTAATCTTTTTTTCTCTTTTGCAAGGTTTTTTACGACGTCGATGTAGCGCGACAGGCTCCCCGGAGAAAATTAAAGTCGCGGCGAGACGAAGAGCGGAAACACGAAAAAAGCGAAATTGCTGGCGAAGGCAGAAACTGTGTGTACTTGCGCGTACCATATGCGGTATCTAATACATTAATGTGCGCGATATTCTACTCGAGCATAAAGTACACGATATGAAATAAAATTTATGAACGACAAATATAAAATTTACCATATACGTATATATTTTAAAAATATTTTTTGTCTTTTTTTTTAACGTACTTTAAAAGCAATGTTTTGCCATTCAAATTACAAGCGTCTATTTGCATGAATCCGCTCAATTGCTGAATATTTCTTTTTTATTTTTAATTTGTTATTTATTTATATTTTGTTTACCGATAAAAAAATAACGCGTTTCTATTTAAAAACTTTCGCAACTCTTATGTAAATATAACAGTAAGAACTATATAAGTGTTCGAGTGATAAAAATAGAGATGTCATTAGTATGCGAAAAAGAGAGTGAAGGTCATCGTCGCAAGTATCAATGAGAAAATAATTTATTGCGTAATTACGGGAACGTTAATTGGGCCGCGTGATCGTTTTTCACCGCTTTCACTGCGATGGAATGTCAGATGCGAACAAGAAGAAAGGTCTCGATGCGCGTTATATCTGTTCGGAGAGGTGAAAGAAAACTGCGGAAAATGCGGAAGGGAAAGGACACACACGAGGTTTGAAAAAAAGCGGTCGTTGTAACACGAAGTTGCAGCTGCGCGCGTTTTAAGTATTCACACGCGCGACCGGTTCTGGCGACACGAGCGTGACGTATTAAAAAACTCAAAAAAAAAACAAAGTCGAAAAAACGACGACTAACTTTTTGATTTTAAAAACGGTTTATGTATTATTCAGAAGAAACTATATAGCGATTGAACGCGAAGAGGCGACTATTTCACGAACGGAATGGAAAAAAAAAAAAAAAATAGAAAGAAATTTAAGCGCCGCACCTTACGGAGTCGTCGCCGCACGAACGATTAATTAAGGCTAATTGACCGACCGAATTTAAGTTAAGGACTTTTTCTGCCCGACCCGGAATCGGCGGCCCCCGAATAAAGAAGAACCGTCATGACTCCGATAATTATCGTGGCGAAAGTGCGATTTAAAGTTCCACCACTGACCGCGATTCCCTTGGGAATTACCGATTCTCACTGAGAACTGCACTTTAATCTTTCCCAAGTTGTTAGTCTAACGACACAAAAAAAGGACACTTCTGTTTTTCTGCAAACGTTAAGTAAGAAAATAGCGAAAAATCGTATTAAATAATTAATCCCATTATAAAATTTTACAAATCACTTTTAAAATTTTGCGATAATTCGTCTCTTTTTACATCTAGTAAAATATCATATTCTTGTTTTATTCATTCGAGATTTTAACAGATTGACGTTTGTCTAAGTCGAATGACAGATTTGCGACGCATATTAGAATCATCGTCATACGAAATCGAAACAAAAATTATGCACAGAAACATATTTCTGCCGCGATAAGCCGATCATTATACTCGTGATTTCGCTAAGCTGTCTCTTTTGGCGGATCGATTCGATTCATTATACCGTTTAACGCATGAGCGCCGAAAAGACCACAATTACGCCGTAATAGGCGGTAATTATTGACAACGTTACCTCGCAAATAACAACACTGTAATATGTGTGTAACCAAAATGTGGATTAAAAAACTTTGATAAATTATTTTAAACATACATTGAACTTGAACAATATAACTTACAAAGAAAAGAGTTAAAAAAAAGTGTTTATTATTACATAATGAGTTTTTTAAATATTTTCGCTCGAAAAAACAATCAATCAACTTCAAATTCGCGCAACAGAAAATTGGATCTTGCGAGATCACCGCAGCGAATATCAACGCAGCGCTTTCGGAAACACATACATTACACACACACACACACACACACATCCTAAGAAAGTCACGACGTGAAAGATAAAGCTAGTTCTAATCCGTTCCTATCACGCGAAACGGCAGTCACGGCAAAATCGACGAAGAAAGATCGCGTTATTTGCATCAGTAAGATAGACGAGCTCGTCTTTGCGCGCGCGCGTTCCTCTCCACGCTATTTTAAATTACCTCTCGTAGATCAAATCGTGAAACTTCTCCGTCGGCTTTAATGGCTCGCGCGGGAGATCCCGAGATCGAGAGATTCCTCTCCCGTGTCCCGTAGACGGTGGTTAACAGAGAGAGAGAAAGAGAAACACGAGCGATAGTTGCGCACAGGTGAGCTTCTTTCACCTGTACGCCTGAAAAAGTTTCGATCGCGCGCACTTTCCCCGAGAGAACTCGGTCTCTATCGCTATGACCGCGCTTCCTGAGAATAACTGTGGGAAATCATCCTTCGCGCGGGAAAACAAGCTTACGGTTGATTCGAGTTGTTACGTGTATATATAGTTCCGGAATCGATCACAATGGGATTGCGAGATGATATGTATCGTTATAATCGCCGAAAGCGTTCGTTAAAGATTCATGCCCACGTAATTACATTAATTGCTGTGCGAATTATATAAGGAATTATAAGTTTCAATGAAATTCAACATTGTCAGAAGTAGACGTGTCATTTATTTAATCAATTAAGAATACTCGGTTATTATGCAGCATAGAATATCAAGGAAAACGAGAAAACGACGTAAGGGGAAGGAAGGAAGAAAGTCAAGATGGAGAATAGCGGGCTGATGACAGGAGTGAACCCAAAGACAAGTTAGTCTAAAAGAGAGGCTAGGATGCAAACAGATGTGCAAACAACTTAAATGGAAGGCAAACATAATTATCCCGCAGCAGTAACCGGAGATTAGTTTTCCAGGTGCAAAACGACGTAGCCTCGCGCGCGCGCGCCATAGCGTTCGCGCGTACATTTATTTTCTCACGTGTAGACTAAGTAAGCGAGTTTGTAATAGCAGAACGAGGCAAAAAGCGTCTCCCGTTGAATCTCCCGTGATGAGGACGAGTAATGTCGTTGTTCCTGTCGGGGAAACTCCCCGACAAGGTCCGATAAACACGTATGCATACTAAAGTTAAACAGGAATACATTTAAATTGTACATAAAATTTAGATAAAACACAAAGAGCATTTATTTCAGTTCTGGTGTATAACTAAAACTATGTGCCGTGTTCGTCAAGCTCTTTAATTTTTAATTTGATTCTTCTCATAATTTTATTGGCAATTAGCTTGACACGCATCATTTTATTTTAGACTGTTAGAACTAAAAACGTTCATCTGCGACACCTATATTAGCATTGATAAAGATCCTTCATCAAAAATGCAATTATATTTTTGCAATTATATTTTTAAACATAATAAACATATAACACAACTGTGTTTCGATGGTCTTCTTTTTCACTCAATTTGAAGATTTATTTCTTCCATTATAATTATACGTAAAAAAATAGATTATTTTATAAAACAATAGAATCACAAATTGTTTCGGTAAAATTAATTTTACACAATTCGTTTACTACATATTCAGTATAAGTGGATAATGATAAATGCCGTTAAGAAATTGGAGTCGCCAATTTTCTTTCCTTATCTAGTTCGTATCCGACTCCGGAATTGCCCGCGAGTTAAGGTGCCATGTCGACAGAATCCTCCTCAGGAAGGATCTAACTACTTCTGCGCCGCGTCGAGGAAACGCGAGGTCAATATAACAGATTTCCGGAGTTAAGCGCGCCCGCTAATTCTCTTTCTTCCTACTCTTTCTTTTCTCGAGGTAAAAGTGCGCGCACAGTGTATCCCCTTTCATTTCAACTCGTAAGTTCCGGCCGGCACGCTGTCGGTTGGGGGTGTACACTATTTACGAGCGGCTTCCTAATTACCCGCAGTTTCTAACGTTAACAACGACTCGCTCCGTAACGACTAGTTTCTCCGTGCCACGGCGAATTTTCCGGTTCACCCCAATGGCAGATGGCGGCGAGAACGGAACGGGTGATGGAAATCTTTCTCTAATGCAACGAAACGAGATCGTCTCTCGTTTGTGCTTAACTCGTTGAACGCGAATTGCATTGATTGCATTGTTGATGATAGTAAAAAGAAAAAGCAAACGAAATACTTCAATAACACTTCGAAATAACGAAGATTTAGTAAGGATCACATACTCGTGTATATAGAGATAGGAATTTCAATATTATGTCTAACATAAAGATATATGACGTAAGAAGAAATACTTGAGAGATATCGCCGCGCATTATTCATACAAAATATCATGCTACACACAGAATCGTAGACATTATGAAATAAGATTTTGAAGATATTTCCGGTGCCCAAAGAAGATGGTTACATTTTCTCATGCTCGTATCAAAAGAAGAAATATTTCTTTCATTCTTTCTGACATCATCCCTTCAAAGACGCTGCGCTTGAATTCACTTCAAAAATAAGATGTACTAAAAAGGGTCCAGATAAACGTGTACGTGTATCTTTTGTTTCACATTCGTATACTTTAGAAGACAGGAAATATTAATTGTGTTGAAAATTCTTTTTTCTTTCTGGAGACTACAAATGACGAAAAATAACTGTTACAAAAACAAAAATCTAGAAGCGCATATTAATATTCGCGAAAATTTGTGGCAAAAATGATACGTACGATATTATCGCAGCGAGGAAGAGAGTGCGCGGTTAAAATGTTTTCGCAGTGATTCTCACATGAACAAAAAAAAAAACGTGTTTATTGGACAAAAAAGTTCGATAAATGAATCCGGTTGCTCGGTCGGGTTTAGAAAAATATTTTTAACATTTTCATCGAATTTTTTTTCCAGCGCAATCATGCTGGTCGATCTCGCGATATTGCGCTTGATTTCGTCGCGCTGATAGAATCGCTTCCACGATTCCGCGCGGAAAGATTTTAAACAATTCCAAGCGAGAATTTGCCGCGATAACAAGCACTGACATAATCGAACAATAGCGTTACCGGCGATATCACTTTTGACAAAACGTAGATACTTGTTAGATGTGTAAAACGATTTTCAGTGAGAATTGATCAAAAAAACAATTTTTTCGATGTAATCAGCTTATATTGATGTGATCGGGTTAAAACGCGGAAATGCTCATTTTCAGGAGATCTATCGAGAAAGTTATCCTCTTTTACATCGAAGAGACGTATAACTCGGCGTCAGCGGGCACAGCGATAAAAACAGAGAAACCGCGAAGAGAGAAGCCGCTCTCGTTATAACAACGAATCTGTGCCGATAGTAAAGTTTATGAGAGTTTTATAATATTATTCCAGTATCTTCTCCTCTTTCTTTCTTTTTTAAAACAAGCTAGTCTCTTTTATAATGAGTTTAATCTTCTCGAGCGCGTATAAGAGCAATAAAAAAAACAGAATAGCCGATTGTTTTTGGTACACTGCGAACTGTGCAAAATTAGTAAACGCGCGGAATGAAGGGGCGCCGCGACGTCGTCCGATAAAAACTTTATCGAATTTGCTGTCCGCCGAGCGTGACAGTCACTGTATCGGACAGTTGCAACAGTCGTTGCGGAAGTCGTTGCGTCGGACTCCATATTGTGGAAGGCGAATCAGAAGAGTTCTGGAAAGTTTCCCGTGCGCCACGCCAATATCGTCACTGTACACCCAAAGTGGTTATAGAATTTCTCAGTTGAAAAATCCGTTTATACCCCTAGATTTCACCTTATCTCGAAAATAGCGCTGTAAGACGGTGTTCGCTACAATGGACTTCTCGGACTCGTATAGACGCGGAATAGTGACCCCGGTTCTGGACTCGGAATAGTCGCGTTTTGCACACGTATTCCAATATTCCAATATGTAAATACTTGTGTAACAGATCCGTTTGTGAATAAAAATTGTTTCGTTTTATATGTCGTTAACCATTTTGTGTATATTTTATAAAATATGTAAAGAGTCGAAACTGCGTCTTGTGCTATTAGAAAAATTCCACATATTCTCTTTCATGTTTCTTGTCACAGTTTTAAATTGTTTCTAATTTTTAAACTTACGACATATCATTTTTATATTTCGCATATTTTTACCTCAAATAGATGTCAATCGTCGCAGTTTTTCTCTTGGTAACTTTATGACAAAAAGCGCAGAGGTACAATTTTTTCTCAATTTCGATTTTTTTCACTAAACTCGCGCTTGTGTATCTATGTAATAAACGTCACCGCGACAACATCGAGCGCGTTCGAAAATAATGTCGCAGTTTATGAGACGGTTACAGTCACGACACGGCGAATCTCGGTGCATTCGAGCGTCGTCGTTCGAGAGAACGGAATCGCCAGCGAAATTGTTTTTATCGGTGTCGATATCGCGAAATGAGCACATTCCCGCGCCAGCTCTCGCGATATAGCGGCGAAGTTTTTCGACTGAGAAATCGGCTCGCTCGCGATATCTTATCACGGAGAACGAGAAAAGAGGGAGAATTCTTTTCTCGCGGGCTCGTTCTCTGCGTATAGTCTCGCGAACGACAAACGCCCGAGCTCTCGTTTCTGAAACGAACAGAGAGCCTCACTCTGTACTGTGTGTCGCACATTCGCCACGCGATGCGCTTATATAAGTGCTGACGCAGACAGCAACGAGTTCGCGCGGCTAGACAGGGACAAAACTTCATTGTGTCAGCCAAGTACATCAGATAAGATGGCATCTTTTGTCGCGGCTTTGAGAATCTCTATAGTCTGCTGACGCGATTCGCCTTCTTCTGCCCCGCTTTTACAGCGTCTAAAAGCGCTTATTCCTTCACAGAGAGAGAGAGAGAGAGAGAGAGAGCTGTTTTCAATTCGTTTTGGATATTTTCGACGACAAAACGTGTGCAAAAAGACGCGTGCAATGTCGCGAAGAAATTGAAATTGCGTCATAATACGTCATTTTTGTCAATTTTATATTATGTAAAAAAAGTAAAAGAAAACAAAGCTGCTATTTCTTTTCTTAATTTTACAAAATTATTGAGATAAATTATATTTTATCTCTTTGTGCAAAGTTAATGGTGAAGAAGAAGAGGACGAAGAAAATCAAATCGCAGATCATAGAGCCGTTAAAACAAGTTTGTCGGTACGACTATAGTCCTGAGTGGAAGGGAGGGGGGAGGGGAGGATCGAATTCATCGGAAAGTTCGTGCATAGCCAACTATTGTGCTATTTGGGCGGATCGGACAAGATGACATCCTTTGTCGTGCCATCGACAATATCAGCAGCACGGTGACTCGATTCCGCTCGCCTCTTTCCGAGTAAAGCTTCCTGAGACTTCGCTGGATTTACTTGAATAACTTGGAGCATAGGGGCTTTATCCGTGTGCAGTAGCATAACCAACAGGCGCACAGTTGTGTCCCCGTTGCGGAGAAATATCAATTCATCATCCGCGAATTTTCCGAGACTCTCTCCAAAACACTCGAATATTTACCCATCGTATATTTTTGCATATGAAACAAAATGTGCTCGTCAGTTTATTCGCATTTTCATATCGAAGAATCCGTGTGTTACGTTATAACGCGAGATATAATCCGTGACTTAATCATTCATTTTAACAATTGTCTAGAGAACATTTATATTTGCTGTCACATAATGCACACAATTTCTACTACAATGAAATGTCGTTAAAAATTAAATATCCCTATGCTTGCGACGAACAAGAGACGCGCAACGGATCGATAAATATGTAGAAAGCGAGACAATTGACGCGCAAAATGAGAAGCAGCAGGTCGCCATATATTAAACGACAATACGTTGGTATCCGGTCCTAGAAGAGGACTCATAATAGAGTACAAAGCTGTCTTTCGCTATAATTCATGACCGAGGAACATTCTCCGAGAACTGGCCGAATTATACCGCGCCGCCGTAAGAATGGAAGAAGGGAAACGACGACATGACGCACTGCCCGGATTCTACAAAGCTACATCGCGAATAATCCATCTCGCATTGCACCGTGTTGTGTTTCATATTTTATCGAATCTGGGATAGCAAACAAGGTTATGAATATCTGTCGCATTCGAATAAATCTTGCATTGTATTGTCAAAAATCGCATTTTAATTCAAACTTGATTGTCACGTCGTTTCCATCCATTGGTGTCGTTTACGCACGCGTATTTTTACACAACAATATTTTTCGACAGCAATTTCTAAAGCTGTTTATAAATCGGATGTTTTTCATGTCAAGTGGAGATATCGCGATGATATCGTATTTGTGAGTCAAGTAGTGGTAGCGAGTGTACATAGTCAGACCGCGTCGAGTAGCGCAGATCTTGTTACATCAGCCGAAGGCAAATAGACAGTTCCATTGCGTTCCGATATATATCCTCGTAATAATAATCACACATTTTTCTTCGGTTATTTTTCTTTTGTTATTTTTGTCCTAGAGACATTCATTTTTGTTCGAGAAACATTCTTTCCGGCGTGATCGTAATTCTTTGACCGAGACGGTGTAGTTCGTGTAAATAAAGATTCCGGACCCTATCATAAAGAACTGTGTTACTTCTTGAAAAATAATTGTTCCCGAGCATGATATTGTTTTACGTGTCACAGTAGCTACACACAATCTTTTCGTAACAAAGAGTGACGTGTTAAATCGTTTTGTTGTTACTTTGATATGCCGCAGAAAGAGAAGGATTAATATTTATGTAAGATCTAACAATCTGTGTAATCCTATCGGCGTCGCTTTATATACAGTTTCGGATTTCTCACTGTGATTCATGAAATCGCAACTAAACAAAATCTCTCTGCTGCCTCTCCCTCCGTCAGAAATCCAGGCAATTACTCGCGCGTACTGTGTTCCGGGAGAAAACAAAAGCTTACGTCACGAATTGCATCCGATAACTCACGCGGAGAACCGAGAGAGTTCGTTCCGTGCGCGCGAAAGCGCGTTATACAAAATTAATCAAACGGACGTGAACCGACCGGCGTGTGCGAATCCTCTCTGAAGCGAAATTAATAGCGCGTCTTGCACAATATTCCAGTTGGATGGCGCGAACGAATATCGACAGTATAAGTCACATTTATTCGAAGGACACTCCGCATTTGACAGGCCTCGCCTCTGTGCTTTCGTACCCTACTGCTGATCGTGTTTGTTTGCAAGAAATACGATGCAGTCGCATGTCGCAACTGCGGAGGAGAGAAACGCAGGAAATTAGATCACCTTGGGGTAGAGCGGAGGGCGTGGAAACCGATCGAAATACATGCGCGTTTCACAGTGCGAGACAGTCGGACGAACAGAAACTGCATTCTAAATTCACACAATCCTCCTCCTCTTCGATATAAATGCGCAGTATCGGTCGTTTGATATCGAGACGTTACTGCACAAAAGCGTTTCTATCTCGCAATTTTATATCAACCTTCTACAACATAGAAATTACTTTTTTGTCTAATGCGTTCGTCGAGATATCGTGAGTATCGACCATTTAGTCGTTCCGCTCGAAAAATACGTATTTTACAAAAATTACGGAGTATTTATTTCCGTAATATTATTCTTCGCGAGAATCGTAGAAGAATTAACGTAAATGTACAAAATTTGACTAGCGTAAATGAACAAATTTTACTAATTTATACTTATTTATACGCGACGTTACAACATATATTGATTGTATCGATAATGAATTAATTAACGCGGGATTGGTATTTTGGTTTCTCTAATTAAAACGCGTCGATTTATTTATAATAATCTGTAATATGTCGAAATAATTAAACCAAATAAATACGTGATTATCCCGAACGCGTACAATGTCGGGTTGTCGAGTACTATTGGAATGTGCATTGCGCAATTTCAATCGAACAGAGAGACAATTTTGTGTGACAAAACTATCCGAAGCCAATTCCATTATGTCCGATAAAGTTCAGTTCCGTACGTAAGACAAGTTCTGCTTACACCCTTCGTCGTATACCGTCCCATACAAGGATTGAAATTTCACAAGCGGATAGTACTTTCGTTCTACGGAGAGAGCAACGTTAAGTCAGTCCACGTTTTTATTAGCTCAGTATATTGGACACGTAAGGCAACAAAACCAGGCAATACCATTAAGCACAAGACCCCTAAACTTGGCAAACTCAATCCTATTGTGCTTCCCCAATTCTCGCTGCTTCTTCTATTCCGCGGGTTAACAGTCAGGGTCGGGTTAGGAATCTCTTCTTCGTTCTGGCGAGAAAAAAACCACCGTCTTTTTTTTATTTATAAAACGCAACTTCGTCTTCCTGCACTCTCGCAGGGATCGTATCTGCCCGCGCGAATAGTAACGCGCAAGACTTCATCTCGCGGAGAATACATCGCAGAGAAGCACGTAGGGCAACCAAACTTATAGTTAACACTTCTCCAATGATTGGCATTTATTCACATTTTCTAGTTGTCATTTTTGTCTATGGTTACTTTTTACCTAACATTACACTAGTAGAATTAATTTAGATTTTGACATAATTTTTTTAGAGTTTTTTGGCATTCTTGAAACAAAAATTGTCTTTAAACTGCTAATTGGGTGTTTTCTCTGCGTCAATTTTTCTACAAAGTAGAAATCAAAGCGCAAAACGGATCTCTCACAATATTTTCTCTATAACCATTTGCGGAAACATTTTTCGGTGTATTTTTTGAAATAACACACGAGAAAACTAATGTCAACTTAAGAAAGACGCTAATTTTTTAAAATAACTTGATAAAATAAATTTTATTTGATCTGTATAATTACGCTGTTATTTTTGTAATTATAAATCAAGATAGTGGCTTCGAATATTGTATCGCAAATGTAAGAGAAAGATATGTAAAGCTTTTGACTTTTTGATGCGAATTTCAAACAAGCAACACGTTAACGTGTAACAACAGTGTCAATGATCTATGCGCGTCGATAAGAATTTATAGCCGCGGCTTTATCGCTTTTCTCGAGGAGGAACTCCTGTTCTCCGCGATAGTCTGAATGTATTGGGACTTCAAGCCGCCTTTGAATTTTTCATGATATAAAAAGACGTTGTCGGACAGCATACGAGGATAGATTGCACCTAGCGGGTCAAGAGGGTTTCGCCAGGTGCATACTTCGTGATTCGGTTGCGCGGAGCGAAACGCATACAACTACCAATAATACACATTTTACAATCGAAAGAAATTTCTCTCTCTCTCAGCTTTATATTCTTTAAAAATTATACTACCGAAAGATTAATTTAAAGTTCGAAAATATTGAGATTCCATTTATCACACACACACGCACACAATTTTTTCAACATTAAATATTTTTCAATCATTTTGACGTTTCGGAATATCATTACTTTTTCGACGAAAGGCACTGCAACTGGCATATGTAGAGCGGATTGACGTTAGATCACTTTATACAGGAAATAACTGTGAATACTTGTGGCGGAAATGGCTTCTTTCAATCTCGCTTTGATCGTGCGCACATTCCTCTTAAAAAGAAAACGCAGACAATTTGCGTGTTCTTCTGTTTTTTTTTTTTTAATTTCCGTATATATAATAAACAAAAAAGATAAAAAGATAAAAAATTCAATAAAGTCCAACTGCAAAGTCACATCAATATCGTTCAACACACGAATGTGTTTAATGGTTTATTTCAAGCTAACGTGTGACATTTATTTACTTCTTTCCATTCGATACGTGACTTGAGACTTTACTTTTCTTTTATACTAGTATAATTTTGATAAAGACTGAATCCCCGTAAGGTCGTAACGTCAACTGTAAAAGCGTCTACTAAATAAAGCAATTTTACACAACAACCGTGTAACGTGCTTCCATTGGTCTGTTTCTTTCTGTATTAAGAGATAAACCTTTGAATATTTCACGGAAATCGTGTGATCGAGTTTCTCGTCAATAATTTTCAGACTGAGAGACGATTTAAAGAGGAAAACGCGCGTAAATATATAATGAATAAATGTACTTTTCCACAAATAACTCTCTTTATTTTATTATACATTAAAGGTAATATTACTGTTCAATATATTTGCGGGATTCCGCTATTTTTCTTTTCTTCTGGCGAGGTCCGGAGCCGGTAGGAATATATGGCAGCTTGTTACAGCGATATCGCATGAAATTCCCGACGATGCGCGATCTTGCCGTTGATCATTTGCACGGAATAACATCCGCCAAGAGAATCACGTAGCTGCCAATAGTAATGTATAAACGGATTGATCGACCGACAGGCCAATTTCACAGCGTTTCCTCTTTATTTCGCTGCCGCCGCCGCCGCAGCTGTTCTCTCAATCGTTCTGAAATACTCGGTCTCGCGGGGAGAGAGAGAGAAAGAGAGAGACTGGCTGACGGCGAACCCGTGTTCGCTGATTGTACGAGCCGATGTATTATTTAAAGACGCGAGCTTCGAGAGAAACCTGTCGTGTCGATCCGCTTCCGCAAGCACGGGGGAAATGGGAAGAGACCGCGAGACAATTTTGCAATCTCGAGCGTCGTCGACGTATCTTCTCGCGACGGTTCCGTCAATAGTACGACACGAGGGGACTGAATATTGCGGTGGATCAATAGAGAGATAAGCGACAATGTACCAATATATAAACAATGTGTGGTCGAAGTGCGTGTACGCGCTAAGTTAGCGAGTGTCAATC